>KK502545.1:131396-149278 GCA_000688735.1 Glossina austeni | reverse complement strand
TGAATCTATTCAAAAGCAATTCCTGTTGTTTGATCTTAGGAATTTGGGTTGGGATCCGTCTGCTTTTCTTCTCCCTTATGAAAATAGGTTGCTTCTTTTGTCCTTACCGTCTCTTGAAAAACGTAGATTTGTTGATGGCGTTTGCTTCGCAATCAAATTAATAAACGGCGCTATTGACTCGTTGTCATTACTTGGAGAAATAAGTTTTAATGTTCCTAACCGCTTCTCTAGGCACTTTACCTTGGTTAAGGTTAGTCATTGTAAATATAATTATGAACTATTTAACCCACTCAGAGTTGTTTGCAAGAACCTATGACGTCTATCACCTATTCTCATTATCGGACTCTTTAATGCCCATTAAAGCAACATTGCTTAATACACGAGATTCACCAATGTCGTACTTAAACTAGCTTTTAACCCTAGGAAGTCACTATGATTCGAAAATTAATTGTTGTTAACTATTATCGGTTGCCAAGCTTATGCATGTTTGCGGTGGCTTAGGGGTTCATTTGCAACTAGGTTCTGTATCGGTTGTGGGTGTGGCTCTGTGCTAATTGTGTACATGCTTTTTTTCTTTTTGTTTTTTTTTCTTTTTTTCCTTTTACTTGTTTTATTATACTTATACTAAGTTTTTTTAATAATAATTAATTTAAGATTTATTTTAAGAGTCATTTTAACTCGGCTGTTGTTTGTTTTAGTTGAGTTTCAGTATAAGTGGAATACATAAATAAATAAATAAATAAATTTCTTGAGAATCCTTATATGTGGTGATATCAAAAAAGTGGACCCACATGGTCCAAATTGGGTAAGGCTGATTTCTTTGTCAATTTGCTGTTATGAAGGAATTTTTACGATGAAATATAAAAAATTATACCATTTTACCATGTAAAGATTCAGTTTTTGTGGGAACGGTTATATGAAACAGGGTGCAAAAAATTGACCCAACTAAATCAAATTTTTCATACCAATTCAGAATGTTGGAATACTATTACACAGCGAGTTTTGAAAATTGCAACTCGGTAATGGTGTAACTTGTTCATAAACATTATCCTAGTAATTAGCTTGGCGTGTACTGCTACCAATCAAACTTAGGAATATATGTATACACGGAACCATTCGCAGCAGCTAGGCGCATGATCAGGTTATTCTGGCCGTATATTAGCCTCCTCGCGTTTGTAAGTGGCCCGTCTCAATAATGTTAAAGTGACAAACGCAAATGTTGAGAAAGAATTTCCGTTTTACACTATAGTCAATAATAAAATGTTGGTTATTATCACTTCAATTCGCGTTAGAATATGATTTCTTTCCACTATAATGTCAACTTTTTTTTCAAAAGCCAACAGATTTTACTCTGCACTCGGCATACATATATTCTGTGATGGCGACGCTTACTTACTGTTGAAAAGCAAACATGAAAATTTAACGAGTATTAAAAAGTTTGTTCTAAATGAACTACAATTGCATCGTATGATCTGTGGAGATAAGCCGAATTAAAATTGCCCGTAACCAACAAACACATATTTATAAATTTTAATATGTTTACTGCATTTACTGAAAATAATATTGTTTTGCATTTAATACCATAACTGCCACAAGTGCAAGTATAAAAGATATTAGGTATGGATTAGCGCAATTGTGCAAAACCGCATCATACGTCAAGTAAATGGAATGTTTATTTATTTATTTATTTATGCGCTGTGAAAGCTTGTATCTTGCCTAAAGAACGGATTATATATCAATAAGCATGAAATATATTACGAAAGAACGGTTTCTGTAAGTTGCAAAAAAATATGGTTTAATGACTTTATTTTTGTTTTCAAGAAGTTGAACGTCTAATTTTTACTTGTAAGGCCTTGAGGTACACTAATGCAGTGAATGAACGGTTATACGTCTATCGAAGTTGAAAAAGTTTGCGGCATAAAGTTGATTCACCGCGCAGTTTACGTCTTTGTCGTGGCTAAAAGACTGGTTATGATTTGCGTCTTTGCTAATATATATTTACTATGTTAACAAATATCGAACTTAACTAAAATGAAACGGGAGATAACTATGATTTAATTAGTTCGAAACCGTTACTTTATTCATATATTTACTGCTTAAAAGTGTATAAGTAGGCCAATCATTTTATAACGTCTAGCGTGGTTCTGTGGCCCAATGGAAAATGCGACTGACTGCAGACCAATTGGTTGCAGTTTCGACTCCTGACTATTGCTGGCCAAAGTGTTTTTTTTTTTGCATAATATCATTATAATGCTAAAAGAAATTAAATTTTGGATAATTAAAACTCATTAAAGCTAATGGAAATGGCAATTTCCTTACGCGGCTTGTAGATTATTTTACTTATATCTGTTTCCTCTTGATTAACAACTTGCTTAAGATTTTACGAGTATGAAAGGTGGTACATACGTTGGGTTTGGTGACAACGTATGTATGATATCGTAATTAGGCTTTCTTGCTAGCTTTCGACATCCCTTAAGGCATATCAAAAATTTAGAACGTCCTTATTTCTCTGAAATTTTTATAATAGGGTTCTTTCACTGCACTCTTTCAACAATTACAAGATAGTTAATGGCAATAATTATGTTTTCCCAGGCTCGCGACTGTCATATAAAACTTAGTATTTTTATACCCATAAATTTTTTGCCATCACCCAATTTGTTTGTCAACACGTTTGCAACGTCCAGGGGGATACCTCAGAGACCCCAAAATAAAAGAAAAAAGAAATAGAAAGTTGGTTTTTGGCCCATTACTCATTAACTACAGAAGATAAACCTACAAAAATTTGACCGTATATTCAATAATCAGAAAAAAGAGCTTTACTTGCTTGGGAATGAAGCTTGTGTATCCAACTTTTCAATCGTAATCATGACAGTGATTCGATTAAAACCATTCCTATTCCCAACTTACAAACGGCAACAACAAATTATTGTGAAATATTTTAGATGAGCATTTTTATATTTTAGATGAGCATTCGCTGTAGATAGCGCCCTATTCATGGTAATAAAAGGTAGGCTTTCAAGTTTTTTTTTTGGTTTCTTTTTAAATTACGCTCTATTTAAAACTTGATCTCCCAAATTGGCAAATGTATATATGCGAAGCTTAAGATTGCTCCATTGATTTTCACGTTCTTTAACATTCGAAATATAGGCAAAAAGAATTATGGAAAAACGGACATGACTAAGTCAATTTGAAAATGCAGATGACGCAAAATAATACGTATGTTATAGGAGGTGAATATGCAACATCCTATAAAGCTCTAACCTGTTGATGCAAAGATAAAAATTTATTCGAAGATTTTCTCTTTTGTTGTAGTAAATGAGAACGATGGCAAATCGAAGCTTCAATAAAATATTTATTACAAATTTTATTATATAATAGGTGCTTCCATGTATTTTGATCAGCGAAGTCGATTGGTGAAAATGATACAGAAATGCCAAGTATCAATGTACAAAACGGTTAAGTTTGATGATTTCTATGTTTCTTTACGTAAAATAACAGTATTTTATTTAGTATTATTGAGTTATTCAGTGTATACAGACGCGTACAGAAGTGTTCACCTTCGTTCACAGCGTTTTCGAGAGCCATTACTTTTGTTGTTTCAACATCGCGGTTATATTGCTTGCAGGCCAAAAAAGAAGAGTTTTCTGTGGCATATTGTGACTAGCGGTGAAAAGTGGGTTTGCTACGACAATCCAAAGCGTAAAAAGTCATAGGTTCAGCAGAGCCATCCACATCGACATTGAAGCGGAATGTTCATGGTCACAAACTTTTGCTGTTCATATGGTGGGGTCAGCAAGGCGTAGTCCATTACAAGACGCCCAAACCGAATAGAACTGTTACTGCAGATTTCTATCGATCTCAATTGAACAAATTGAACGATGTATTGTTGCAAAAAAAGACCAGCAAAAGCGATTAAGAGATGCAAAGTCATTCTCTTTCCTGAAAACGCTCGGCCATACGTTGTAATAGTTATCAAGGATACACTGTTCTAAAGTTCTGTCGCACCCAGCGTTCCCAGCTGGCGCTTTCCGGCTACAACTTGCTCAGATCGATGAAGCATAATTTAGCTGCTACGAGGTTTCGAAATGCTGAAGAATAGCAAAAATGGGCCGATGATTGGATCGCTGCCAAGCGAATATCTTCTTTTGACACAGTATCGCCATGTTTCAAGAAGGATGGAAAAAAGTTGTAGAAAATAGTGAAAAATATTTCAATTAGTATATGTTGTAGCAATTTTTCTCAATAAATGCCTTTTTCAAGTGAAAAAATTATTGACGTGGGAAAGTCGTGTTTGCAAATATTGTTTTGACGATAAATAAGCAAACGAATTTTGGATAAGTAGGAGGAAACACTAAGTGATGGAAAAGTTGTAAATCAACATATTAGATACAAGAAAAAGAACTTAGGTGGGTTATTAAATATCCGTGCTTCAATTTTAAATTTTAACATTTTGAAACCGTTAAATGTTTTGCGCAAAATGTTTTAAACCGTTCGAAAGAGGATGTTGCTTCAAATCATTAAAATGGAATGTCAAGTTGAGAAATAAGACCATTTTCTACAACCGCTCTTTTACTTTGAAGCAAAGTCACAAGAGATGCTCGTGACATTTTTGCTGTGTACGGACACGTAACAACAGCTAAAAGAGCCGCCGTAAATTCGATGAAGAACGATGAAGTCAACTTTTGCACAAAAGATCATATCAAACGACAAGGGAAATGGCAAAGAAAATGATATGCTCCCACACTGTTATAGAGAAGCATCTGGAACGACTCAACATGGCTATTCAAGAAAAAAAACTTAAACGGTAGAATGGAGTGCTTTTGTTGGATGATAACATTCGCCCTCATATAGCCAATATGGCCAAAGAAGCCATTCAAATGCATAGGTGGGAACTGCTATCACATCCGCTGCACTCACCAGGTTTGGTACTAACAAAGCTTCAAATTTATCGATCCATTTCGAATGCTTTGTGTGGAGTTTCGGTCAATTCTGATGCAGAATTGAAAGCTTGATTGAATGAATTTTTCTATTCTATAGCGGATAATTTCCGGGAATGAGATATTGAAAATCTTGTTGAATATTGGGAAGAACTTGTAAACAACAAGGGGAAGACATTGTTAATTAATCCATCTTTAGTTTTTGTTGAAAATTAAACATTTAAAAAATTAAAAAAAAAAAAACGGCTGGAGCTTAGTTGGCAACTCAATAAACAAGATACACTTTCTAGAAACTTTGCATATATGCATTATATTTTGCTGGATATAAACATAATAAGTGACGTTTTATTCGACAAGAATGAGCATTAAGCAAATAAATAAATATATCAATATATATAAATAAATATATGTATACATCTTTAGTTAATTTTCTTCGCCTATAGCATATGTATGTAGAAAAATGTATATATTGTGCATATGATCTTACAAGATAAAATAATCTCAATTTAAGATAAACAGCGAGCTTTCACCTTTAGCTTTTTACCCTCTAATTAATGCTATTTTTGCGGGAATAAAAAGAACAATGATATTCGACATATATACATTATAGGAACCTTAAAGTAATCAAAATTAGATGATAATATCATGAAAGCGATGGTGGACTCAGATCCCCGTCAAACAATTGAGGAATTGTCACGGAAGTTTGGCTGTTCACAGTCATCTTCTGAGATCATGTTCGTCGGATCAGAAAATTGTACAGGTAAGGAATTTGGATTCCTCGTGAACTTATAGAGACGGCGCTCGATCAACGGCGTATCATCTGCGCGACTCTTTTATCTCGGTATAAAGGCGATCTGTTTTGCGACAAATTGTAACTGGAGATGAGAAGTGGGTGCTATACAATGATCCCGTTCGAAAAACGCAATGGCTTTCTGCCGGAGAAGCACCTGTTTCGACATCTCGACCATCAGTAACAATAAAGAAGGTTCTTGTTTGTGCGTAGTGAGATTTTTATGGTATCATAAACTATGAATTGCTTGTACTTGGTCAAATCATTACAGTGACGGAGTATGGTGAACAAAACGAGCGAATGAAGTAAGAGTGCACAAAAAGCAATCTGCTTTGGTCAATAACAGAAAAGAATCCCTCAACAAAATAACGCGAGTCTTCACGATGCAAAAATAACACAGGAAAAAATAAGCGAGCATGGATTGAAGCTTTTACCGCATTCTCCCTAAATACCAGATGTCACGCCGTCAGATTATCACCTTTTTAGACCGTTAGAGCACACATTAATAGATAGAAAATATAACAATGTTCGAGAAGGGAAAACGTACTTGGAAAAGTTTTTTAATAAAAAATCGAAGGACTTTCTTAGAAAGGAAATCGAACAACTGCCTTTACGTTGGCTAAATGTGTTAGAAAATGTTGGAAATTATTTTGTTAACTAACTTTTTAAGATTTCTTTAATAAATAAATGTTTTTCGTCGGCAAAAAATAATTTGACTACTTTTCGATCCCACTAATAGATACTCATTACCTAAAGCGAATCTATAAAAATTGAGTGTTGTGATACCCTACACGGCTCGTGATATAAATGCACATTTATACAGCACCTAAAACGACATAAGATAAGTCCAACTTTTATTATAACCAAACTTGTCTATCCGCCTGTCCATCTTGGATTCTTGTGCTCAATGTTCAATATTTAAAATATTTTGATGAAATTTGGTGCAGCGATGTGTTCTGGGTCAAGAAGGTTCAAGTTGGACCACTTTTCCGGCTATATCCTTGGAATGCGTTATTTTTAAAAGCCGTTATATGAATAACTATTTTAAGTGAAGTAGTCTAGCATATTTAAGGTTAGGCCGTGACCCAGTGCAATTTTTTCACTCGTTTTTTCTTTGTCGATTTTGTAGTTCTGTCTGTTCCAGATTATTATACTCTGTTATGGAGAATGCATAATTCTGTTGAAAATGACATTTTCCAAATCATTTGGGAAACATTAAAAGTAAATAAAAATTGATCTAAAGCAAAAAATGTTGACCTGCTGGCGAGAAACAGTTAAAAGTCAATACAGCTTAGGATTAACAAAAGCTTACTGATAACGATTAAGAGACGAAATGTAAACGAAATCACAAACATTTAAGACGATTTAGATGAAGATTCCTTGATGAGCTTTGTTGAACGATAGATTGTTAGATCTCTGATGCGCATTCAGAGGTGAAACCTTGATATTTCTCTCACAAAATATGAGCCTGAGAATTTTTTTGAATTTTAACCCTCTCTTCTTACTATCTATTAGCTTGCAATTCCTTCGTTACTTGCCGATCAGTAAAATCGTATGATAAATTCGTATGATAAAGTTCGATTTTGCTTACATACATTTAGTGAAGTGTAATTATTCAAAAAGTAATCAAATTATAAAATTTTGAAATAAAGTGGAAAGCAAAGAAAAAAGCCGTAACGTTTCAATTCAAATCAAAACATTGAGAACAATAAAACTATTCCCCAAACACTGATTATTCAAATTATGTCATTAAATTTTTTATTTCTGTTCGTAACGATATTCACTTGTTTGTTTAATTTGATTTCAATTAATAAAACAATTGGAAAGAACTCGATTAAAATAATTATTTAACCGGTTACAAGTACATGCAAAGTGTAAATTTAGCAGATGAAATTACAAAATATGTAGCTATGATCAAGACGCAATTGTGGAATCAATATAATTAGAGGAAATTAATAAGTAAAGGAAAAAAAAAATTTGAAAACATAATATGTTGGTAGTCCGAATAAGACGCAAATCCTGTAGTCAAGCAGCTACTTATTCATTCACAAAATTCGTTAGATAGATTCGATAGAGAGATTCTATTCTAACTAATAATAATACTTTTTATTAGAAATCCATTATTTTTTCGGTAGATAGCTATAGTGATCAATATCTCATAAAGTATAAATCAAACAAATATCAAACTGATGCTCTTTGGAATGGTGACATGCCACACTAAAAAAAGTTCCGCTGTTATTTTTTGTTTGGTCCATCCAGTTGTGAGTTATAGGATGTCAATCATTTGGAATAATATGGCTAAACACTAAATTCTGATCGCTACTGTCAACAACTGAACCATTTGAGGCTAACGATTGGCCAGAATTGGCCAACAGGAGAGGTATTGTGTTCCATCAGGACAACGCCAGGCCACACACATCTATAGTGGCTTACCAGAAACTCCGGGAACATGATTGGGAAGTTTTTATGCGTCCATCATATAGAAGATTGTAGAAATCAATTATTAACGTTTTCGCCAATAAGGACCAAGACTTCAATGAGAGAGAAATTATGAAGCTACCTTTAAGATGGCAACAAATTATAGAACAAGGCGGTGTATATTTGACCTAAATTGGGAATCCGAAACATGTTAAATAAAGTTTTGTAGTTTACATAAAAATAAATAAATAAATAAATATATAGTAGAATAGTCATAGTCTATAAAGTAAACCAGCCATAATGGATAGCAAAACCGAATCTGACTTAGGTTTATTTCTTTTAATCGCAGGTAGGCTCTCAATTTTCAAGAACCGATTTTTATGATTGTTAGCGGTTTCGAATAACATTTGAAAGGGGTTTTTATTTTGAATTTTGCTTAAACTTTATTGCGTTTGTTTCTTAGCAAGGTTTCCAATGGAATTTGCATTAATTGGACAAGCAAAAATTTTTCGATTAGATGGCGCTTACCAAATAATTCCGGGCATCAACCATATCATCAGCCGCATCAACAGGATTATGTCAACTAGTTCTCATACTTTCTGTTGAAAATGCTATCATTTTGAAGGGTCGAAATGGTCTTCACGTTAAGCATATGAAATAATTTTTGATATAAGTGATAAGCTGCTCAGCTAGCAGCGCCAACTCTTTATAGATACCATTAAAGTTATCTATAGCTCGTCGAAATAATTTGTAACATGGGTTTCAATTATCTTACAATTCGGCCAGGGGTAATGCAGATTATTATATAAGGTCGATTTGCTTGCTGTCAAAACCGACACATTTTATAGAAACCAAGTTATTACATGGTACCATACACTGATTTAGGGTACATCGCGTGCATATCTTACAGAATATTAATTAGTTTTTCTCCCCTCCCCTGATCTTTTAAGTGTATATTGTATTGGTATGAATTGGAAGAACGCTATGAAAAAAAAAGTAATCATAGATGTGAGCAAGAAGACGTAATTTTGAATTTAAACTATTTAAGGAGAAATTAACGCCGTTTAATATGGAGAAGCAGAAGTAATTTTGGTTGTAAGTTTTGAAGGGGAAATCAATTCTGCCTGATATAAGAAAGACGAAGCAACCTCTCATCTTTCTGACTTTATCGAACCATTTCCAGCGTTTCAGCTTCATCGAAATTGCATTTTTGCATATACGTGTCCTTTTATTTGGATCTTTTGCATGCCTGTAACTTTTAATCCAATGGCTTTATGAAATACAGCATAATAATGCACATTTAATGTTGGGACTATGATCAAATGAAGATAAATGAGCGGAAAAGTATGCACCAGGAGATAACAAGAAAAAACTTTCGCAATAAAATACTACCAACAATACGTGTTACTCATAAACTACAGAGGTACAACATTAAACATGAGCGCATATATATTGTGGATGACGCCACAGTGCCCATATAAAAATGGACAAAAATCGGCTACGCTCGCTCAATATTACTCAGTACCGAAATATTATGTATAGGTATACAAAATTCG
Organism: Glossina austeni; assembly: GCA_000688735.1. NCBI lineage: Eukaryota > Metazoa > Arthropoda > Insecta > Diptera > Glossinidae > Glossina > Glossina austeni. The sequence goes on along the minus strand of KK502545.1, from coordinate 139,577 downwards.
ACCACAGCCGAATATAATTTCTTTACCTATTTCATTTTTATACTCTACACAATTTCTGGTACAAGTGTATATTAAGTTTGCGCTAACGTATGGAATACCTATAAGGATTTGAGATAGATCCATCTTTTATTATACGAATCGATTCAGAATCGCTTTATGATTTGAGTTAAGCTTGTCTATCCGCCATGTTTTTTTTTGTGCAGCCTACATTTTTGAGATATTTTTATAAAATTTGCTACACTGATTTGGTTTGGCCCAAGGACGAACGCTATTGAAAATGGTACGGATCGGACCACTTTTCCGACCGCTTCCAATATTAAGCCCCATTTTTAAGAGTTATGAATACCGGTAAGGTAATGTGTATTTATTGGCGCGCCGTGGTCCACTATAATGCTTTTATTTGTTTTCTTTCACTAAATAAACAAGTAAAAATTATTATTTTTGATAAGTGTTGATTTAAAGGAAAATATTAATTCACTGCTTAACGCCGATACCTGCCATTAAGGCTTAACTCTACGGTGTCCGATGGCACAGGCTCGCACTCAGCGCCCCGAGGAAAACCTCGAGTTTCAGTGGAGATACGTATATGGGCGTATCTCCCCCCTGGTGAGAGCGAGGCATTATCTAAAACCTCTGTCTTTCTTTGGGTCAGAGACCCGGTTGCTATGCAATTTCATACCGAGCCAAGGCTCTTCCCGCGATTTGGGCCAGCCGAACGAAACTCCCGCAATTGGCCGTTCCCGCTGACAGGACGAAGCTAGAAGATTTCTTCGGGGGCTCCTGGCACTCGTGGTACCGGATATAAAAAAGAAAAATAAGTAATGAAACAACAATAATAAAGCCTCCTGTCGGACTCTGCATAAGGTCACTTACGACAATGAAACTCGATATGGGATAGAATCTGCAGAGGAAGCTGCAATAAGAAAGAACCACTCAATACGATGTGTATAGAGATTGGATGCTTACTGGGTGGAGGGAGCCTATCCCAACCTATTTTATTTTAGAAGGGAAACGGTACCCCATGGCGATGAGGGAGCAAAGCTCAAATCGAGTTACAACAACCATAGCAATACAAAGAAACGTGGAAACGGGTTTCCACTACAATGCCATACCAGATGGAGGAGTAATATTTGGTAAGACTTCTAGAGCCCCATGCTGGTCACCCCCAGAGAGTCAGTGAAGTCAAAAAAACTATGGATAAACCCGCCAAATCAGAGCTTAGACAGAGAAAACACCAGATGCAAACGCGCTCAGTGCAGCTGTCGTCTCAGGAGTAGATAGAGCCGGACTACAGTCAATGCTATCGTGAAGTAGTTTGACTCCCGTGAGTCTATGAATGCAGTTACTTAGGGCACACCAACAACACATGTTCATAGTCTTCAGACACACAGGGAAGCCCCAGTTTCAGAACGGCGTCTTTCATGCAAAAATGCATTCAGAGATCCGCGGCCCGTAAATAAAAACCCCAGATGCAGGCTATAGCGAACACCTACAAAGGAAACATCGCGAATAAAGTTAAAAGTAAATCTACCGTTCTCACTATTATCCCAACGTGATTGCCATAAGGCACAGACACGTTCCTTTAATAGCGATTCACGCTCCCGAGGATTTAATCTCTTTACATCCTGAGTGCTTAACCCGTCAAGTAAGGGCAGGCCCCTCTTTATCCTATAGGCGTTACTAAGACGTAAACCCTGAAAGTCCAGGGAGGGATGCACTCATTAGTGCCTGTAAAGCATCAGTTAAGGCCGTCTTACAAACGGGCAAAGACGCCAAAAACATTATGAGTTGGCAGCTCAAGATCTTATTTCGCCATACAACAGGCGTGACGTCCGTCCACCACACGGGAGCTTCATACGTTGCACAAGCAACAAAGAGCCCGCCGTATGTTACCCGAACGATACGCCTGGTAAGGCCCCGTTCGCACCGTAGCACACGACGAATCTGCTCTACCACATTCATAAGTTTATCCTTAACCTTATCAAGGTGTGAAATAAACTTGCCCCGATCATTCATCGTAATACCTAGGTATTTGGCTTCACTTACGTACCTAAGACTGACTCCATTCACTCTGATCACTGAAGGTCTGCCGGCTACCTTTCAGGAGCATCATCACAGTTTTCTCCAATGATACATCAACACCAACACTGTGTCCCCATGCACTGATAAGACTCATAGCGCTTTCACCGCGTTCTTGTATTACTTTCATAGCCCTACTTTACCTAGATGAGCAAGTCATCTGCATATGCAGAGAAATTAAGTATTCCATTAACTTCACCGCACATACCTTTTAGATGCCTTAGCAAACCATCTATCATAATGTTCCATATAAATGGTTCACTGGTGGATCCTTATGGGCAACCTCTGACCACATCCCTTAAGATAATGTCATTTCCGTCGATAGCACAAGCTCGCCTCTGAGAGATATAGCTAGCCCAGTGTTTAATTTACCTCTCCCAGCCTGGCAAACATATTTTTTCAATTAAGATAGTCAAACGCACCCTTAAAGTCAATAAACATGCCTAAGACATATTTCCCGTCACAATCCCTGACCCAGTCTGCACATGTAGCCAGGCATCTTCCGTACGGAAATTCTTGTGGAAGCCGAGCTATCTTCACACAGACTAAAAGTAGGAATAATCTGAAGCCTCTCTATCATTATCGTCTCCAGAACTTTTCCAAGCACTGGGAGAAAACTGATACCCGATAAAACGACGGATCACTCCTCACCTTATCAGGTGACTTCAGAAGAACTACAACATTTGCCATTTTTCACTGCAGTGGAAAATAGACTGCAGACAGACACATATAATAAGTCGTATACAGGAGATCAGGAAAAACCTTTAGCCATCTTTCCGGTAATTCCGTCATTGCCCGGGGATCTTTTTGATCTGACTTTCGAAATTGGATACTAAACTTTATACTTTCCCAGTAGAAGAGTAGGAGGCACCACACTGCAATACTGGAAAGTACCTCATTATCCTGCCCAATGAAGAGTGTTTCTACTAATGCATCCAGATACTCCCTCCAATTGGATAGTACCCCATTTCAAGTGCGAATACCGCTTATCTCCTCGGGTTTTCTCCCCTTGATAACGCTGTAGACATGACCCCAAGGGTCATCATGATTTCGGAAGACGAAATTTCTCCAGTCGTCCTCTTTAGTCTCAATAAGCATGTGTTTGTAGTCAATGAGGCATTGCCTTAATTCGACTCTTGGTCTAAGGTGGCGGAAAGCCTTTACTCTCTCGGACAGACAACGTGTCCACCAATTTACCGCTCTTTGATTTGCCGTGCGGCATCTCTCAAGGAGAAAGTCGTTGACACAACAGACCGATTCAGTCACGTGATCTACCTGCTCATCCAAGGGTTTCCTCTGAAAGTTCTCAAGCGACACCACAGGGATCGCCTCCCTTAGGTGCCTCAGTTTATCCCGTATCTACGCCAACGTCTGGCGTCAACTTCGACAGTCGTGGCCGTGGTATAGCTCATCACTACTTTAATGATATGATGATCACTAACACCCCACCTACCCTTCACCCCACATGAAAATTCGAAGGTGCTCATAGCTGTCCTATTTGCAATAGTGACATCAATGTCACTAACCCCAACTGACCATGAAAAGTGAACCAATCACTCGCTTCATTTAATACCTGGACACTTCTGGTTATATACCACTCAAACAATACTTCACCCTTTATTTGGGTAGGTTGAGGAAGCGTTAGCATCCAGCCCCAGGATCAATGAGATGTCACCGGCAAGCAGCAACACAGAATTCATATACCTAAGATAGTCATCCAGTTCTCGATTGAACTTATAATAAAGGCTTGCATAAAACAGCTTTCCGTACGGGCCTTCAACTGACACACAGACACCATGACTACTTATGAGGGCAAATGTGGCTTGCACATTCACATGATTGACAATGACAGCATAGTGGCTATTGTGGTCACGGAAGGCACGCATAAGGCACGCATAAGGCACGCAGGCTGGCAAGCCTTTGACTTTGACCACAGTGTCGGCAAATTATTCCCCTCACCCTGCAATCTTTAACCACATGGTCAAAGCGGAGGCAGCGGTAGCACATGGGCATTTCATCGTAGGGGCGTACCGGGAATGGCAGTCACGCAGCGCAGACCCCAGTACCGCGCAAAAGGCAATCCATGGCAGTGCTGCAGCCTTCCAAAATAATATTTGTCTTGCTGGCAGCATCTGCCCACGGTTTTGACGCAAGGCGGATCCCCTCGTCGAACTCTTTCCGAGTAAGGTTCATCTCATAAAGCTTATCCATAAAAGCCGACGAACTCAACTTTTGATGGACGGACTGAACTAAAAATCTCGGGTCTAAATTGTTCACAATTGAAACGTCAAGCCCGACTTCTCCAAACTTTGCATTGGGCACAATCTTCTCCCTCTCCGCAACGAATGGCGTACGAACTACAGCTCCACCCCTGCGGATTGGCTTAATACCGTGAACCCTAACGCCCTAACGCTAAAACTTTAAACCGAATTTTTATCCTATGTGTTAAATCTTTGTTCAGTAAACGCAAAATGTTTTATAGTAGACAGTCATTGAAGCATGATGTGCTTAAAAATTGTTTGCACCCCAAAATCTGCATTTAACCATTGCTAAGATTGGACTAAGAAGAAAAGATCAAATGCTTAACAAAATTTAAATTTTCCTCAAGTTAAAAAATTAAACACACTGAACTATGTAGTAATAAATGAGAGAGGACATTAAAATCAAAGAGGCAGTCAAACACGGTCAGGAAAGTGCCGTGAAAGCCTAAGTAGGCAGACTTCGAAATAATTTCATGGTTTTTTTTTATTTTATTTTTGTTAGGCCGAATCATTCAGGGGATGTCTCCTCTACGTTTAGAAGAAGACCGGAGACTATTGAGTAAATGTTATGTCTTTACCGGCTGAGCAGTCACTTCCAGCTATGACCAAATAAAAAGAGTATAGTCGGACGCGGTCGATTATTGTATAATGTACGCCACTTCGCCAAATACACTTCTTCATATAACACACATAACAAATGTTACATCTTCTTTCCGTGTAAACGCATACATTTTATGGCAGCGCTTACCCCAGAACGAGCCATCGACGTTGACTGAGATGGTTTAAATTTAGCAATATTAATTTTCTTACCATTACTTTTCATCTATTTTCCTCACGACGTGCTGAAACTTAAAATGTGATGCCATATGCGTGCTTACTTTCCATGTGAACACTTATAACGGGAAGGCACTGGGTGGTCCCAATTTGATAAAGTTGTTTTTTTTATGCAAATTGCTATTGTGAACAGATTTATATCATGAAACATTAAAAATGACACTGACAAGGGCCTATTTTTTATAAAAACGGTGGTGTGGGAGTTTAAAAACGAACTTGTCAGATTCAAATTTTTTAGTTCAATCTGCAGAAATTTATGACGAAATACTGAGATGGTTTTGTTGAGAAATTACAATACACCGACAGACAGACGAGCTTCAATCATTTTAGACTATGATTCTGAACCAATGGGTGAAGTAGGTTTATCTGAAGTTATTCTGGGTGTGACACGCATCCCAAAAAATGGAGTGGCTAATATTTAATTAATTTGGTAAAATGCTACCGAAAATGGTTGAGGAATATGGTATTATGATTACGTTTACTAGAAGTGTATCTCACCCACTTACTTACCGCGATTTGGAATTTCATTTTTTTGAAGACGCAGTCAAGATTTCTTCTATACGATGTTAACGGAATAACGCAACATTTAAGCAAGTTTAAGTTGGTTTCAACAGGAACAAAAGACGAGGAAAACCATAGGTTCTTTTAAAATGTTCTGTGAAACTTACTATGAAATCAACATGATATCACAGGGTAACAACTCACAAGGAGTCAGTTTCACATTCGGTGGCTGTGATTATAAAAATATTAGTTTTGAATGAATTTAACTTAATGTTCTTCATAACAGACCATAGCGCAATTTGATCAATAGCAATATTGACGCAACGAGCCAAATTATTTACTTGTGCATGCGGACTGTAAAAGTAGATCTACCCATCATCGCCTCATAAATGAATGTTGCAAAACGTGACCAAAACGTTTACCAGTACACTAAACAAAATCGATCATAAAATGGGCGATTGTGGTGTACCAGAAGAAGTTCCTGTTATTCCCAACCAAGAAAAATTCACTTTAACACATTAATTGAAACCAATAGCGAATTTTTCAAGCAGTAACACTATGATTTATCGTAAAAGTTGGGGAAAAGTCAATCATAGCTAAGGCTTTCAAGTTGCCTTTATCATACTCGGACGGAAGTTCTCTAAAACTTTAAGCAATGCAGTGTTACGACCATGCCCAGATTTATATTTTGACTGGTTTTTACTAAGCAAAGTTTTGGTCTGTAACTGCTCCACAATTTGGTCGGATACTAAACGTTCAGCTAATAAGCGTTCAAATTAATCTTGATTCCCTAAAGGTATTCTCAATAGTAATATATCTCATTTTTTGTCACAAAACTAACGTTTTACGTTTCTGAAGCAAACGAATTAAAGTATCAAATCGGATTCAATTTTATTTAATAAAATGTAGATATATAAAAATAGAAATTAAACCATTGTCATGTAACGGATTTCATATTTATGGTAAGGAAAATAATAAAAAAAATTTATAAAAACTTACATTTTCTAAAATTGTCGGTAATTGGTTGGGTACTAGGTGCTTATTTTTTTTGTCGGTAGTTTCCGATACTTTATTCAGTAATTTGGAAACTATAACAACATATCTCTTGTTATTGTTATGAAGCATTTTTGCATTTTCCTGAAATAAAGGTTATCTAAACTGTTGTGATGATATTGCAACTGTCGTATTTGTATTATAATAGACATGCACAGTAAACGAAATGTTTATGAAAAATGCTTCCACTGGAGTATTTTAAAGTTATGACTTCTGTATCCGGTTAGAAATAGATCTTCAATGAGAGTCTGCTGGTGAAAGAAGATTTATTGCTTGATTGTTTAACTAAACATTCCCTGCAAGGAATCGTAATAACAAGTGATTTTAAATCCTGAACAACAAGTCAAAAAAAATATAGTCTACTTAGCTCCCGTGCATTGCAATATACATATTTAAGTTTGCGTTCATAATCTAATCAAACTATGGCCTTTTGTCTCGTGTAATGTGATTTGCTTTTCAAATAGAATTAAAATGTTTGCGGGGCTTCCTTTGGTATTAACATTGAATTATACAATATCTAACAAATCCATTTTAATGAAATATTTTAAATATCATAAAAATTTCTTAAAATTAAAAAAATGTATTATAACTACCACTTGGAAAAAATAATAAAAACATCCTGAGAGAGATTAACAAAAATTCGCGAAACATCGGAACCAAACACCATTTCATTATTTTTTGATTAATTAAACCAACATGAGCTTGCAAAGTTGAAAAGTTAATCAAAGTTCTTACAAGTATCTGCTATGTGCCTGATATGCAAAATTAATGTAAAATTTGTAATCACTTTATTATGTCCATGTGTACGTTGAGCAACTCGTCCGTTTGCATTGCTGACACATCGAAACATTTGGTCTATAATTTAATAAAAAAATTTAAGTAGAGGGCGCTGAGATGAAGAAATATCAAAGTAATCTTATAGACAACTGGCTGAAATAAGAAGCACCAAACAAAGCATAAAAATTGCGACTTTGACAATAATTACCCTGATAAATGCCAATTTCAAAAAAAATCTTTTCATTAAGTAGGAGTTACAAAAAAGTCAAACCAAAATTGCAATACTTCAAGCTTGACGATTTAAGAAAAAAAAATATAGCCAGTTGCTAAAATTAAATGAAAGTGTTACTGCAAATCTCTTACGACGTCAACTGAACAAATTGAACGACATATTGTTGTAAAAAAAACCAGCAATAGAGTTTAACAGACGCAAAGTCGTGCTCTTACATGATAACGCTCAGTAACACATATCAAGAGTTGTCCCTCTGTGCATTGTTGCAACTCGAATGGGAAGTAATTCCGCACCCAGTGTACTCACAAGACATAGCGTATTCTGATTACCACAAGGGTGTGAAGATAAATTCGAATTTAACTAGCAAAGACACCTACCAATATTAAAAAATCCTACTAAAATCCAGTTGGATTTTAAAATTTGTATGGTAACATAAAATGGACA
>KK502545.1:91887-131381 GCA_000688735.1 Glossina austeni | reverse complement strand
TGTCCATTTTATGTTAACATACAAATTTTAAAATCCAACTGGATTTTAGTAGGATTTTTTAATATTGGTAGGTGTCTTTGCTAGTTAAATTCGAATTTATCTTCACACCCTTGATTACCACTTGTTCAGGATGATGCATGATTGACTGGCACGACAGAGCTGGTCGATGTTTGGATCGTTCCCCGTGTCGTAACCAGTACCGTTCTTTCGACGCGGCATCGCCATATTACTAGAAAGATGGCCAAAATTTTTAAAAAAAAGGGGAAAATATTTTGATTAACATATATTGTGTGCCGATTTTTCTTAATAAATGTGTTTTTTAAATGACAAAATGACCAAAATACATGCAAGCATCTAATATATATAACGTATTTCATAGTTACTACTCTAATGTGTAAAAATGATTCTTATGAAAGCTATTTAACCTTTTAAGAAAACTACTTTAATAAATCATCGACCGTTGTAACACTTTTTCTTGCTATTCAAGTCACTGTTCTCGGTTCATTCAAATCATAAAGAAAATACTTAAATATGAAAAAAGCAAGGCTTAAAACGATTTAAAAAGGAAATATTAAAATGAAAAAACATAGGAAAGGAAAGAAAAAAAATTGAAAACAGATAAAATAAGAAGAAGCGAGGCCATTTTTCCAATTTTTATAACTAATCCTTGGTAGTTTATTGTGCTGTATTACAGTTGGCTTACCAGCTATACAATAGCAGAATTGCATTATAGAGAATGTAAAAAAAGTGGAACAGTAGAAGAAAAAACAGAAAAAAGAGACAATAGCATAGTACTGAAAGTTGTGTAATTTATGAAAAGAGTTTAAAGTTTTTAGTATGAAATCGAAAAACTTTTGATTCTAAATAGTTTTGTCAAGACACCATGCCCTTAAACTAACCGATACTTTTCGATGATATTTTCTCTTCATGTAATTTAGCTAAATTAAAAAAATACAACGATAATATGAAAAAATGTTCTGTAAAGATAAATAAGTTTACAAGTATCTGTTGTTTTTCTAACTAAAAATTGTCAAGCATATGATTTTCAAAATGATTGATGTGCATAGACACAGTGTTACTGAACTTTCCTTTAGTTTTTTGCTTCATAAATCTTCTTATGTATCGAAAAATCTATTCGATATTTCACATTTCATATAATTTCGTATATACGATAAAACACATATGCATACATGATATAATAGGGAAAACTTATAAGTAATCAGTTATTTTCAAATTTAAAGAAAACCTTATAGAAAACTCTTGACATGGTTGTTTTAGGATATTATTACATGACAGGTTTTATGTTATCGCAAGAAGACATTTTTCGTCTCTAATAACAGTTTTGCTAAGAAAAGGAACTCTAGGAAATCTATATATCATTGAAGTGCCGAGTTTTCTTGTTCTTGTCTCAGATAATAGATGAGGAACCTCAATTCTTTATCTATACGCCTTCCCAGTCTCGTGTAAGTGTCTTTGCCTAGGTGACTAGGTGAGAAGTATAGGCTTCTCACTAATTCTTGTATACCCTTTTGGGATGAGCTTCCACTCTGCAAATTTTAGTGTGTCGTTATAAAATTCAGCTTTTCGCCCACCAGCAAAGACCTTTCTGAGTTAACGTTGTTGCTTGTTGGCCTTCAATACATTTTAATAAGAAACGCCTTCTTGTTACTACCGTAGCATTATATTGAGCAGAAAAATTAGAAAACATGCAATGACGATTACGATTGTCAGAAGTTACGGACACTGCTATTTTATTGCTGTGTTGTAAAAACAGATTATATATAGACAGAATATTTTCTACACAGTCTGCTTTGCCGAAAACTATAAAAGAATACTTTTCCGCTTCAATGATCGGAACAGAAGTAAAGGGAAAACAAGTACTTTGCTTTGATTACTTACGTTTACCCCTAACACTGATACGAGCCAATTTTGTAATTGTAGTATTTAAGTAGATATTAAGGGATGATATCATCTTGTGACATTCACATATTTTTTTAAATTGTTTACACAATCTTTAAAAAAACTCAAAATGATGAAACATCAAACGTACATCTGGAGCCGCGTTACACGTATTTTGCAGCCCAATGGATTAGAAACAGCAAAACTTTAAACATAATCTTGCCACGCCTATAGAAATGTTCAAAGTCATTAAAACAATTGCAAGGTGCAGGCTTCGCAGGCAAAGTGAAATTTCTTTAAAATTAAAACTTAAAATTGAATTGGGTTTTTTTCGATAGCATGCTTCTTGAGCTTGCCTTATTTTTGAAATTTATGAAATTTTAACTGGAGCTGAAAGATCACAGCAGTTGATAAAAAAAGATACTGACCATCGATCCAATCTTTTAATAACTTTGTCCTTGTCTTTGCCACATTCAAAAAATCGGGTGCTGTTTACCAGAGTTGGGGCCGTATTTTGAAAACATTCGGTATAACAGGGTAACAAAAAGAAAATACACTGCTTTGTGATGCTTCTTTTCACCACGTCTCTATTTGATTATTAGCGAATTGCGCAAAATATTTTGTGTGCGTTACAACTATTACTTCCATGCATTTTAACACCAGACTTACGTTTTACAAATACTTGCGCCTCTCGTATAACACGGTTAATTTTTACCACTTTGTGTCGAGACCGTGTTATATGAAAGTTTTTTATTTATTTAATTAAAGTAAAATATGATATAGAATAAATCATTGTAAATTTAGATATAATATAAAAAATGCGTTGCGTTGTCTTGAAACCTATTTCATGTTACATCGAAGTCGTGTTAGGCGAGGCTTTAAAATAATACCAATCAAGGCAATATCTACAATGTTATACCGAAGTTAAGTTTTAACAAGTAATATTTTATGATTGCGTAAATTTTGTTCCAAACATATAAATAAACGAAAAATTAAGTTAGCTTGAAGTTTTTATAACAAAAAGTATACATATATATAGTAAAATAGCACTAAAATTTAGCTTTATGTGGTGAAAAAAATACAATAATTAAAAACGTAATCGCAAAATAATAATGACGATCATAAAATTAATTTTAATTTAAGGTCTTTAAAGTTTCCTTTTGGGCGTTACATTTATTATAGAAAAGAAACAAAATGGGGAATATATGTTCGGTTTCGGTGAGATCGTGTTATATCGAAAGCGTGCTATAATATTCTAAATGTTTTGACCGTGTTGTATCGAAACCGTGGTTAACCAGTATCATATTAAAGAAGGGGCGCTTGTAAATCATCAGAGTTGCAAGAGCTGCATATTAAGCGCGAAAATATTGGTATGTCCACAATTAAAGACACAAGATAGACCTATCTTTTATTAGAGTTGTCTATCTGACCGTTTATTCATCTGTTCGTCTGTGTGCCGTCGTGGCCACAAATTTTTAAAATATTTTAATGAAAGTTAGCACAATGATATGTTTCGTCACAGGGACGAATGCTATTGAAAATGGCTCATATCGGACAACTTTTTTAATCATTTCTCATATAACGTCTAATTTTGAAAAGTCGTTATACGATTGAACACAGGGCGACTTTTTGGTTTAACTATGACCCACTTCAGGGCATTTTTTGCGAATAGGATACATCGACTACAGTAAACAAAAAGGTTATAGTTACTTATTTTGCACCTTAAAGTTGATTTTAAATTAATTACATTATCTGTATACCAAGAACAACAAACTTGTAATTAACTACGTTGCACATTCATATTATATATATATTCAGTTTTTAAATTTTATGATTATTTTATGAAAAGTACCATTATGAGTGAGTGGGTTATTAATATTGTGTTTCGGCTGATCGAATCAGAAGAGGAAAATAAATGATAAAAATTATTGGTGTTTTTACGCAATCCTAAAACATAAAAGGGATTAAATATGTCATAGTTAAAACGATAATACCGTAAGTTAATAGGGGTAGAGTTCCCCCTACGCTCGTTATGGGATATTAAAATTAATTTACGAAAGACAAACTGATGACGAGGTTGCACCATTGGCTAACTTCACTGCAAAGGCAATATCAAGGGCAGGTTGCGCTTGTTAAAGTTTGGTAGATTAACCGATTGTAGGCAATTAAAGAATTGTTTTTCATTAGACATTATTACATCAATAGTCATCATCATTACATACGTCAATTGAATTTTACAAGACCACCGCTTCTTAAATTCCAGTGGACTTCTGAAAAAATTTTCTTACTCACTACTTGTTATTTAAAGTAAGTTTTCTTAAGATTTATAATGTTTAGAGACAAAATAATCAAGGACATTATAGATAAGGCCGGCCACTAGATATATTTCATCACTAGGCCTAATACAATTATTCCGTCGTCTCGCTAATAATACACCATAAATTACACAATATTTTCAAGCAAAGGTATAGTTTTCATGGAAGTCCGCATATTGGGGGATCCCAAAACAGTACATGGCGTGATCCAATTTTAGCAATTTTGTATTTTTCAGTTTCCGTCATAAGAAACTACAAATTAGACTTTCTCTCTATATAACGGCTTTCTTTCCATGATAACCGCCATACATATTGGTGTCTGAAAAATGGGCCTATGTGATCCAAATTTGTTACCGTTAATTTTTTTTGCTAAATTTCTACCGTGGGCTAATTTTCATCATAAATAATTAAACCTTTTCTTGAAGGACTTAATATTTTTAAGATATCTTATATAGAGTGGGATACAAGAAGCAGACCCATACGGTTCAAATTTGGTTCATTCAATTTGTGTGCCATATTACTATTTTGAACCAATTTTCATCGGAAAATATCAAGAATTAAAAAATTTTGGCATACAAAGGTTCATATTTCTTGATCCATATATGCGGTGATATCCAAAAACTAGGCCTATATGGTCCAAATTCGGTAAGGCTGATTTCTTTGTCAAATTATTGTTATGAAGTAATTTTTACGATGAAATATAAAAAATTATACCATTTTATTGGCCTAACCGAACCAAAGTTTTCATAGCAGCGACTTTCGTCAAATTATTTTTGAAAATGCCACATTTTGGTCGAAATGAGGTGTGGTAGATAAAATGGGCCGATTCGAACCATTTTCAATAGCATTCTTCCGTGCGTCAAAGTGTGTCAGAGTACAATATTTCCTTAAAATATCTCAAAAATTGCGACCTATAGGTTGAACACAAGAATACATGGACAGACAACAGACGGATAGACAGACAGACAGACGATCAACCAAGCTTCAGAATCATTTTCTGAATCGATCGGTATAACAAAAGACAGATCCTTCTGGATGTTACATGCGTCCGCATAAACTTACTATACCCTGTACCACAAGTGGTGTGGGGTGAAAGTTAGTTTTCAGAAACTGGATAAAAGCGTCGCGTTTATTACGAAAATTTTTCTATGCAATAAGAAATTGCATACAAAGCTGAGCCCTTCAGGTCTAAAATTAAAAAAAAAAAAAAATCCCACGGCATACATTTTTTAAGAAGCAAAAAAAAGTTTGTTAATGGTTGGTCTTGAATCATTCAAAGCCCTTGCATAATTTCATTGTAAAAATTCCAAAGAAAAAATCTGTTTTAATGATAGGAATAATCACAAGACAATGATTACATTGACTCCCGCAAAGATCAAACTGAAGTTGAAGTTGAAGTAAGTTTCTTCTCCATCCAAATGAAATTCAAAAATGAAGTATTTGTCGTTAATCAAAATAATAAGTTACAATAACCATAGACCAATTATTTTAAACGGCTTAGTGTAAATAATTTCAGAGAAAGAATAAGTATATTGAGAACACGCTCTGAAAAAAGTGTTTAATTAAAAAGAAAATAATAATAAATGTAATCTCTGTTTATGCATTTCTACTGTTAGGCGCTGAGGTCTCTAAATTATTTGATAGCAATTTATAATGAAAGTGGTTATCATGGATTAGCTTTTTCGCTTATTATTTACCGAAAATATCGTAGCTAAGCTCAGGAGCGGACGCAATTCTTTTAATAATTGTAGTTATTATTGAATCCGAAAAATCTACCAACACAAATTTCTGTTTTTTATCAAAGAGTTTTTGGCGTTAGGCCTTTTATTGTAAACGCCAGTAAGAATGAACCACAAAGCAAAGTTGCTTAAATCAACCAACCAGCTGCTGATTATCATCGAGAGCCCATATTATAATATGTGGGGGAATGTTTTAAAAACTATTATATCTGTACCCAGTGAAGTGCCATTTAATTTGCACTTAATAATTTTAAAATATTCAAAGTGTTACGGAAAGAAAAAGTTTCATGTGCTTGCAACCATAAAAAACTCTAGTTAGATCCACATAGGGAGTGAGAATGGTGGGAGCTAGTGCACAGCGTTGTGTATTTGTTGGTTTATGATTATGAAAGCATACCGTGCTAGGATTTTGTGTGCGCGCTGTACACTTTTGATAAGCCAGGCAGTAGAAACCTATTTCCTAGATTACTTTGCATGGGCTTGTATATAGATTTCTTAATTAGATTTTAGTTATTTCAAAATTCCTTTAAAGCATACGCTTCTAAATTTTGCAATTCTTTCCAAGTGATAATAGTTTTTATTTCTCTTTCTTGTACAAGAGCTAAATTAGTATGTATTAATTTAGCGGGATTGAAAGTTAAAAATTTAAAGTTTTCATCTATGAAGTGCATTCTCATACCATAAACATAACTCTACTCAATGCAATAACTGTTGAGATATATAAGAAAACAATGCACTGTTTAACCTTACACATCGCTTTTATTGCTAATATTGTTTTGTTTTTTCATCATAATGTAGGGAGTTTGCGTACTGAGTTCGAAATGATTAGGGGAGACTGGAAATATGTTGGCAACGAAGCTTCGTAAAGGTAAAAAAAAAAAAGTTTATATATACGTTAAGAGAGAGAGAGAGAGAGAGAGAGAGAGAGAGGGAGGGAGAGAGAAGGAGAGAGAGAGTAAAAATGCCAGACAATGAATTACGGAGAGAATTTCTTAACAAAGAAAGCTTTCAAATAGAAATTGAATTAGTACAACACCAATTTAATATACATTAAAATTTAATGAAATAATTAAACTTTTCTTATGTGTATTAGTTGCGAAAACAAAATTTAGTGATAACATCAGCTAATGTTATTGCTGTTTGCATGGTTTGTTAAAGATTCAATTTTCTTCAGCATATGCATGCGTGGTCGACGAGCACATTAGTGCTTGACAACGAGAGCACGATGGGGCTGAAAGCTTTTGCTTAAATTTAATTGCTGCAGCAGATCAAAGATTTCCGAATTAAAAAATGCAAATTTTCTACATTCCGCAAAATGGAAACACGTCAATAATACGATATACGATTGCTACAGAGATAGAACAATAGATGAGTCATATAATGGTGTGGTATATATTAGTACTTGCATGTGTTATGCTCTGTAAAATCTATTGGTGAAAATGATAAAATAATGCGAAGTATCAATAACACAATCCTTAAATATGATGATTTTAAACTTTTTCTACATAAAATAAAAGATTTTCATTCAGCATTATAGAGCTATTCAGTGAATAAAGATGCTAAGCATGGAACTTTCAAAATTGCATTTTCGGCATTTATTACTTTTGTTGTACGATTTGAAGAGATCTGCTACCGAAGCCCATGAAACACTAGCTAGATGCTTATGATGATGTTGCGCCATCAATGTTTTCTAAAGTGATGATTTTGATGTCAATGACAAAGAACGGCCTGGAGGCCCAAAAAAGTTCGAAGTCAGTGTATTACGAGACTTATTGGAAGAAAAGCCAGCTCAAACTTTTAAAGAACTTCCGGACAGCTTAGCGATTGTTGAATCAATTATTTCTAGATATTTACATGGGCAAGTAGGAAAGTAGCAACCATACGAATTGAGTGAAAATGCTATTTCGAACCGTTTCAACATCGCGCTTTCATTGCTTGCCAGGCAAAAAAAGAAAAGTTTTCTGGTAGCATATTGTGACTGGCGATTAAAAATGGGTCTTCTATGACATTCTGAAGCACAAAAAGTCGAGGATTAGTCTAGACAAGACATTCACATCAACACCGAAACGGAATATTCATGGCCATAAAATTTTGTTGTGCATATGGTCGGATTAGCAAGGTATAATGTATTACGAAGTGCTAAAACTGAATGAAACTGTTACTGCAAATGTCTACTCATATCAATTGAACAAATTGAACGACATATTGTTGCCAAAAAAACCAGCAATAGCGTTTAACAGACGCAAAGTCATGCTCTTACATGACAACACTCGGTCACACATTTCAAGAGTTGTTTCCATGTGCATTGTTGCAACTCGAATGGGAAATTTTGACTCACCCAGTGTACTCACGAGACATAGCGCCTTCTGATTTCTACTTGTTCAGATCGATGCAGCGGGATTTGACTGGCACGAAAGAGCTGGTCGATGATAGGGTCCTTCCTTCGACGCGGCATCGCCATATTGCTAGAAAGATAAACAAAATTTGTAGAAAATAATGGAAAATATTTTGATTGATGTTGTTCCAATTTTTCTTAATTAGTACATTTTTCAATTGAAAAAATGGTTAGGATGCATGAAAGCACCTATTATATAAATACTTGTCAATATATTGATTATATATTTAATAAATAATATGAACTTTGCGGATCATAGAGTGCCGAGATCTTGAATCTGTTTTCATTGTATATTTGGTTATGAATGAGTTTTTAGATACTTATCACACAATATATGAGGATAATTTCTACATTTTCTTTGTTTTATTGACAATGCATTGTTATCCTATTGTCCCCCAGCAAGGTTTGTTCCATATAGATACTATTTGTCGGAGTCTTGGCTTGGCAAGAAATCTGAAATTTCAACGAAAAATTTCTTATTGTGTTTACGAAATTTTTATCGAATATTCTAGAAGGTTTAAAACATCTATTAACCCAATAAAAAAGGCATTTTTTCTGAAATATGTGCAATGGTTTCTGCCCCTTAAAAATACTTAAGCAGTCGGATCGTAGCTCGAAGCAATTCGAATCTATTATTGCGCTCAAGAGTTAACGCAGTGCTTGAAAACAAACTGTTGAAATGAGATTGTTGCATTTATCACAAAAGTACAACTTCGCAAATGCGTCTTGTCATTTGTTCATTTTGCGTTCATGCTATGCGTATAATTTTGATCAATAATGGTTTATTGCAGGATTTCCCGATCATGTTGATTTAAAATATCGCACCTTTTTTATAAAATCAAATTTAACTTGAAACATTTTCAAAGGTGGACTAGTTTAACATACGAACATGTTTATCGATGGCAGTGAATGTGTTAAAAAGCTTTCAAGGATATATTTGCTCTTTGGTTTACTTGCGGAGAACGTAACTGCTGCAGCTATATCGTTAACGTGGCATGTGGTTGTTTTCCATGTTCGCTAGTATAGATAATACTGTTGGAATAAAGAAAATATAAAAAAAAAGAGACTGAGTTGAACCCTTTTTCAGGTTTGTTGCTATTTTCACGGATTCCTGTTTTTGTGTCTACGCCGTTCGAATCTGCTCGAATAAAAAAAAAAAGAAAAAGCCGCAAAAGATAATGTAATATGCTTTTAATATATTATTAAAAAAGGAGCAAATATTCTTTTCTGTTCCTTCGCATTTGTTCATTTACATTTACGTTCTATATACACATATGCTGTAATACATGTAAGAGAAATGTTAAATCTCTTTGGTTGTTCTTTAAAAATTATAAAAACCTAGTGCATAAAGTAATTAGAGGATGTTTGCGCAACATGAATATATGTCCCCTGATTTCTTATTTTGGCTGCATTGGCGGTAAGTTGAGATAAACTGGACATGGTTTCTTTTTTTACCAGAAAAGTTATACTAATTATTAGAGAATACTTAGATTTTGATATTTTTTCGGCAACGTCTTGGCAAACATCAAGAATAATGTCTCAAAATTTCTGTTTTTTCAGGATTTTTTAGGGGCATGTTGATAGGCCTTTTTTCACAATTGATCTGTGAGGCGACAAGCTTTTCCTAGCTATTTTACAGAAAAGTAGAGGGAGTGCAGACACCGTTAAATCAAGTATTTGTATAACTTTTGACTTGAAAATCAAAATATTTTTAGAAGGCCATGGCTGTATATAAAATGGGAAATATGAAATGTTAATGATTTCAATCTAAATGGTTGAGAATCGATATTGGTCCGTCCGCAGAATGTCCACAAACGTTTGAAGCTTTTGTAGCTTTTAGATTTTTTCTGTTCTGTGGCTATAGAGGTTCTTTAGCATCCATTAAAAATCCAAACCTTGATATCCCTCCAGCAGTGACTGTTGAGATGTTTTCTGTTTTGAATCCGTTAAGTTAGTATCTGTTTTTTTCGAAAAATGATGCAATGGTGAAAATATTTGTTATTTTTCGTTAAAGCTAAGCAATTCCATAATGCCACGAGACTATTACAAAATGAATTTCTTTAAATCAACTCCATTGGATTCATTTATGTTGCTACATATATATTTCCACCATAAACCTCATAATAAATTGAAGTATTTTCGTTCGGTGGTATTTAAATGCGCGTAGGTTTATACTAAACTGTTTTTTTTTTTTTTGACTGTATACATACTATGGCCTCGTTTATTTATTTTCCCATAATTTAGTTCGTCTAGTAGAACACTGCGGTTTCCCTTTATTAATATCATAAGTTTTATCATAATTTATGCCGGCGTCTAAAATCAGTTACATAAATTTTCTAAATTAGTTTTAATACACAAACAATGAATAAATTATTCATTAAATAAAAAAATATTTCATTTTTCTTTCTTCTTCAAACATAGAGTCTAAATGAGTTTTATTAGAATAGATTATAATTATGAATCCGATTCACTATATTAGTAAGGCTTGTTATTTGGTAATAATTAACTTTCTACCATAGGAAATTGCTTTAGATTAGCTTTGTCAATGGCAGCACGTGTTGCAGCTAAGCTTACATAATCACACTGTGATATCTTATATGAGCGTTGAGGCATTTCTCCTCGTTCTGTCCATTATAGCCCAGATCTTCCCGATTTGGGAAAATGTGACTTCTTGAGATTATTCGATCCGTTGTTGGCAATGTCCTTTTTTTGTTTTATTAAAGCTAGCCTATGACAGGCTAGATTTTATGAATTCTCCGTAAATTTATCTAGAATAGCAGTCAGCAAGTTTCGGTGTCTAAGTTAAATTTTGCAGTATATCAATCTCGTGTAGATCGTGTATTGGTACGTTATTTTAAAGGCAGCAAATCGCTGAGTCTAATGGCAATTAACTTTGTTTCAAAAGCATTACAGAGATTACAGAGCGTATAGGAATGATGGTATTGTGACAATCTATAAATACTAAATTAATAAAAAAGCATTACAGAGATTACAGAGCGTATAGGAATGATGGTATTGTGACAATCTATAAATACTAAATTAATAATTTTGGCCATTGCTTTAAGCATATAAATGTTTTTCTTGCATATTTTTGCGAATGTTCATTAATGATTTAGGGAAGTGAAGAGGGGTTATGAGATAGTTTAAATTTTTTCAGTTCACATCTTTCTTAAAAAGGGAGTTAACGTCTCATAACGCGGCCCCAGTTAATATCGTTAATCAGATATATTTCTTCGTGAAAAAAAGAAAAATCAACAAATAATCGTAAAAATCAAATAAGATTAACATAATAAAATATAAACATGTAAAGCAAACAAAGACAGTATGATATTATTAGGTGTACAAGTTGAAAATGAGCGTGTTTTGATGAAACTCAGCTTTGTTGAAAAAATCCTTGTTTCCAATTATTATCTATTATATTTTTGCTCTGATCGGGTAGCTAGTGGATGTCCTCATGGTAAAACCTTGGTTATTCTAAGTTGAAATAGTCATCGCACATCTTTAAATTTGCAAAAGTGCTGATCACATTATTTTCCAGCTTAGCTGCACATTATTTTCCAGTTTAAGTAAAATAAAATACAGAGTCATAAATGCTTGTTGGTGCTGTCCATCTTTCCATATTTTGATATACGTATACTGAACAACAGGTTGTAAGCAGTTTAAGCGATCGATATCCGTACCGAAAATCTTTGCCGCTGACTTCTTTGCAATTTTTCTATACTAAGTAAATTAAAATTGTTAGGAGAAAAAAGCAGTTCCTTAATTTTGTTAGCCTCTGAAAAGACTGAAAATGCAATAATTCACTACATGGTAACTACTAAGAATTATTTATTCTGTAAACATATGATACGACGTTGATTTTTACAAGGACTTGCATCCTTTATCTCTGTTATTTCTTGTAATCTTTTTTTTATGGTATAGGGCGGCAGAGACTAAACTCTTTTGTAATACCAAATGATTCAGAATGATTTTCTAAACCGACCTTATTGTGTGTATCCGCCTGTCCGTTCTTATGTTCAGCCTATAGGTCGCAATTTTTAATGAAATTTGCTGTACCGAAGTGTTTTGACTCAAGGACGAACGGTGTTAAACACCTTTTTCTACCGCTTTCCATATGACGCCTTAACTTGAAAAGTCGTTATAGGAGTAAGTAGGGCGTGGCCCACTATAGTATTTTTGCTTGTTTTGTTTTAGATACGAAACAGAGTTTGTTATGATTTTATTTATTTTTCAAAGTAACATTGTTGTAAAAGATGTTTTTTTAAAAAGTATAAACCGGAAGACGTTCGGGGAGTAATAGCGTAGACGAAACTGTCAAGTAAATTCAGCGAACTAACTTCAGATCGGTAATGCTTTTATTTTAGGTTCTGAATGAACTAAAGAACATATTAAAAGAAGAGGAATGATTGGCAGATGTTCAAAATTGTAAATTTGGTTACTTTCGTTTTACTTTTTATAATCTTTCTTGAAACTTGCCTAAAGCGGATTTTTTCGAATTCTTTTGAGGAAAGAAAATTTTACCTATATTGTCATATATGCTTTAAAATAATTTTATATTGATATCTAATTAGCTGTCTTAGGAAAAATAATTTACGATTTTTCCATTAGCCGTGCTTGTTTTCGTTTTTAAAATTTATTATAGTCCGCTTCGGCCACGTACTTATTACATTCAACTAATCGAAAGATTTCTTCAATGGAAGACATGAAATAAAGATGTAATAGAAAAAAATTATTTTATTCTTCAATACAATATTTATTTTCCTAACGCTCTTTTAATTAATTAATCCCATCTATGAGGTGACTTTCTAGGTGTCGTTTTAGATACTGATTCAGACTCCCTATAACTCTAGTAAGTAAACTGTTTGTGCAGTTGTTATATGGATGTTTCAGTTCGGTCCGTAAAAGGATGTATCCGTAAATAATCTACTTAGTTAGGCTTATGTAACACGTATTAAAAGCTTAACCACGAAGCACATATAATTTTCTTTTTTGAGTCTTCCACTAAACAAAATTCCTGATACGAGTTTTAGCGTTTAGTTGATTGAAGACTTTTATTTTAAACACTTGAAAACAAATCACTAATAAAATGGTTTTTAGTTTCCAAAAAATGGACGCCATGCTGATCTTCATCGCTTAGATTGATTGAGTGGTGAATAAACTGATACGTTTCTTTAAAGCGCTGAAGCTTTATTAAAGCCTTTAATCTATTTAGGCGTAAAGCTCTTAATACGTTCGTCACGAAAAATGTCTAATTCCTTTTTCAAAATTGATGCGTTAAGCAATTGCATTCACCATTGTCCTTCTGTAGGAAGTTCATACTCTTGAAAAGCAAAAGGTTCTGTGCCTGAGTCTGCCATTGAACCGCCACGATTGCATAAATTAAGATAAAAAATTGAGTATTGTCAGAAAGGCGTCTTGGTTTGCTTTACTTACAAACACGTCCACAGTAACCGAGAAGATTATAATTTGCAGTTCGTATTTAATAGAATTATTTTAAATTTTCGCGAAACAAATGACTTGAGTTGCGTGCACACGCAATCCATAATATACTTTAATCTGCAGATTATAAGAGGTGAAGTGAGAGGAGATTGTGATGTGTGTGAATCTGCAAGGACAGTGTAAAATCGGTAATTTAGCCACATTTTCAAATTATATTGTAATTCTAATGAGATTTTTCAACATCAGAGATCTTGTGTGCACATTTACACAAACACAAACTACATTATGCTTAATAAAGTTCATCGAATAATATATGCAGTAGCTTATACGAGGCCAATCCTGACCGAAGAGTGTCGCGCTCTTTTAATTTTTATGTCAAAATTTGGTCAAATATAAAATCTTGTCAATAAATATGAAAACTATGTCCATATAAAAATAAAATTATATTTATAAAGACCACGGGCATTAAGGTTAGATGGAGTGGAGTGATTTTCATAATAGAAAGTCAATTGAAAGAAGTGAGTATTCTTACTCGATTCAATTTTAGCTCCTAGTTGCATAGTACGGGAAAATTATCCATATAACCGTTTTCTATTTCAGTCTAATTATCAGTTTTCCAGTTTTGCTGTCGTATAGATGCGTGTTTCAGATTATAACAAGTTCCTATAAGAATCGCATTTACAAATGGAGGTCGTCTTGGCATTTAAGGATGAACTTCATTATATGGTGTTTTCAACAAATCAAAATTGTTGGCGCAAATCGTTTTGCGGGACAAGCCATGTTTAAGGTAACCAACAAAATATGCTGAGCTGATCCAGTAACATTACTGTTAACAACTCCTTAATGTCCTGCCGATGATTTACAATACATTCTTGTTTTTTTTTTTTTTTGCTTTGCTCTGGTTGTCAATTATTGCCCTCCAGCGGACATTTAGAAAGAAAAAAGTCGTGAACAACTCCTTCTTCAAAAAAGCATCAGACGGGTACTTTTGTTTTTGATACAATCGAGCTTGCGAAAATTCTTAGCAATTATTCAACGTGTTCGGAGAAGAAATTTGTCGAAAAGAAAAGAACCCTTTGTTCAAGATATAGTCGTATATAAAAAACTCATTATAAGTCGAATTACGAGGAACGTTGCTAGAAGCGAACTATTTGAAATAAATTGAGGTTGTGTATAGCAAGTTAATAAAAAGGCGTTTACTAATCCTTCAGTGCACGCTGTCAATCCCAATCTTATTAATTCCCGGCTTTTTGTAATTATAGTGATTACAATTGAGTTTTTCGCAATTTGTGCAAAAGGATGTATACAATGTAAAATGTTACTAAAATGCAAGCAAATTAGCAAAAATATCGTTAAAATACTCTGTGTAAGCACAGTATATTATAGTACATTAACTTATCCTGTGGTTTCATATTATCATAGCGGAGAAACTTGTTCAATGATATACATAATGTAATGTATGAAACATAACAGATATTGCGGTGAGGAAAAACAAAAGAAACAACATTTAAATTGTGCTAACGCCGTGATAACGCCGTTGATATTAAGTATATCACTAAAGAAAGCCGTTAAGGGCATAAAGAGAACTTCAAAGTAAACGTAGAAGTGTGAAAATAAAATTTAAGAGTTTTTTCGTATTATGTATAAAATACAAGCATTTTAAAATTTTTTCTACATTAATAGGAAATTTAATATGAATTTTATGGGGGATGCATTCCATTGAAGCAAAGCTACTTACAAACAAAATCAATTAGCGTTATGCTGTAATTATCGCACCCTTGTTTTTATCGTCATATGCACTCGCTTCTATGGATATCAAATATATATGGGGGAAAAGCGACACATACAACAATCTGTCAACCTATTTTTGTTAATAATTTTTGCTTTTATCATTTATGTATCATAGTGCATTTGAAGCACAGTAGTAAAGAAAAAATCGAAGATACACTTGTAGCGACAATCTCATCGCAGCTATATGTATATATATGCGCTATTTACCAATACTATTTTGTCATTCAAACCTACACACATTTACACACGCCTTATGTTCTGTCTCACGTTTAATAGTATTCAACACCTTGCACCTTCACTTTTCGAGAAGGGGAAGTATATTTAACTAAAATTATTAATAAAAAGCAAAGAGACCGTGCCCAAAAATTTCGTAGCTTAGCTACGTATGGGTTTTTGAATTTTTCATTATAATTGATCCAAAAGGTTTAACTAATAATGATCTGTTATAGATTTCTACTTATCGTCGTGTTATGGCCACGCACTATTGCGAATCGAGGCGTCAGCTCATTTTTTTCGTTTTAAAACAAAGCAAACATTGTTCGAAAAATTTCTGCGGAATATATTTATAAGATGTCTTTCGCAAATGCTACAACCAGTTTTTGAATAACGTCGACTAAAGATAATCAACCTGAAGAAGAATACGAAAAGTCTTTTTCTTTTTTTTATTAGAAAAGTTATAAATTAATTGATTTTCACTTCTTGTAGAAAACATTATATCTATTGTAATTATTTTGCTTTTACGTTCTTGGTGTTTGTCTGCATAACTTCTTTTCATAGCAAAAACCTTCCTACCGAACCATCCCAAAGAAAAAAAATTACATAAACCTTCCTACCAAGTATCATTAGCACCGAACTTTCAGACCAAACAATCAGAGCAAAAAAATCTTCACAGTCAGCCTTCACACCAAAAGGCCTTCATATAACCTCTCACACTAAACCTCTAAAATCTTTAGACTAATAAATCTTCACACCATAGAACTTTCACATTAAACTTTCCCATTAAACTTTCCCATCAAATAACCTTCACATCAAACCGTCGTATTAAAAATCCTCGGCATCAAACGTTGAATACCGAAAAGCTTTCACACCAAAATGCCTTCCAATTAAAAACTCCTCTTCCAAATAAACTTTACAGCGAAAATCCTAAACACCGATACTTCAGACCAAACCTTCAAAACTTTCACACCAAAATACTTTTATATAATAATAATAAAAGAGTTGAAAAGTGCGAAAAACGATTTTAAAAATAAATTCATTATTTTGAAAGAAAAGTGACCGTCTTGCGAACGAGCACCAACGAACACCAAAACGTCTCATCTTGTGTAATAATGTTATCTAAGTATTACTGCAAAGATCCCTCGCAAAAGGGTCGGTACGAAAACGGTCCGATGTGGTTTCCGATGTGGTCTTAATAACGTGTGGCCGCCGTAAAAATGAGATGGGACACTAATGTTAATAGTTAACTACACGCACATCAGATATTAATATAATTTTGATTACAATATTTGGGGTGAAAGATGTAAAAAAAATGAATTCATTACTGCTGTGAGTTCTCAATACCCTTTGATGAAAGCCATAACATTGCGTGGGTGAATTTTCAGATAAAAAATCTTGGAAATGCAAAATTCAAAAAGAAAAACAATAATACATAATAATATTCTATTAAATAAAAGAAAATGTTTAGGAACCTTTGACCCATGGCACGGCAGTGTACGGGATTCAAAGTTCTGCTTGTATTTAAAAACAACCGAACTAAAAGTTAGACAAATATTCGGCTTGGGTCGTAAAGTTAATATACTTCTTCATGTTTGTTTGCATTGTTCTGCCAAAGAGGAGTTGCATCTCGCGTAAGCCCAGATTACACATCTTACATAAGATTGCTGCTTAAACAGCATTTCATTTTTCAAGAATATGGATTTTGCACGTACTTACACACAAAGCAGATATCCTTTAAATATTCCCAGGCACTATTAGAAGTATTAATGGAAAATTCAAAACGAAAAGGAAGATTTAAGAACAAAACACAGAATTGTTTTTAAAGCTTTAGACATCAGGTGCTTATGCTTGAATTTAAATAATGCATTTAAATCTTTATTAAAGTATCTAATAGCGATTCAGTTGATCGTCAAATAATTCCAAACTTTTAAATTCCTTTGTCTTAAATGTTATGATCTTTCAATTCACTGCATACCGCACACCGATTGCAAATGTCAAAAACAAATGTCGGTACGTTCTTAAGACACATTGTCATAAATGTAATTATTTTTTAAATGACAATAGAGTGCTACAACTTCTTAGAATAATTGAACTTTCAATTTTGTTCACTTAGTGTCATAAAAAGTAATAAAGTTTAGCGGAGCCGTTTAAATTGTATAATTCCTTACGAGTTCCATGAAGCTAAAGCCGTTCAAACTGAAAACTTTCATTATCATAGTAAATCACTGGATCATAGAAATGTGTCTTGGATTTATTGCATATATATAGTACTTACTCTATTTTATTGTTTTTGACTTACAATATCGATTAAAATGAAAACCGATTTATTATTCGTTACGATCCTCAACTACCATAAGTGACCGAAAAAACAGCTATATGTGAATGTATAATGTGACCTTAAGTTGGCTAAGTAAATGAATGTGTTTGTTATTTTTGCTCGATTCAAAGAACATTTTCAAAATCGTATATGACATAAAGCAACAAAAACAACGAGTGGACTGCAAAACAGTACATAATGCACGTATATACAAATCAGTATTTATGGATGAGCATTAAAGTACCATATCCGTACATGTGTTTGTTAATGCATATGCATATCCACAGTCATCTATACATAACATATATGTGAGACTTTGTAAACCGAAATGAAAACGAAAATTTCTCAAGAGGTCAAAATGTAACTAATGTTAGTTGCAAGAGAGTTGTTGCAAGAGAGTCTGAATGTGTTCTTTTTTCTATTTCTATAAATAAGCTATACATACACGCATAGGCTTGTTCAATAAATATGGGTGAGAGAAAAGGAGCTATATATGAAGGCATGCTTTTGATATTGCATGAAAATGCTTACATAAAATTCTATTATTTTTAAAATTCTAAACTTTTTATATATATATAGGTAACCTTCATATAACGCGGTCTTCTATAACGCGATTTCGCTATAACGCGGTTCCCAAAATGTCGCAAAATGCGGAAAATTTACTATAACGCGATACTCCTACAACGCGATTTTCAAGGATTTCTTTTAAATAATACTCTAAAAAACTTTAATTTTGCATTATATGTTGATTTAACAAATTGTGAGATCTAGCATCTTTGATTTTTACACTACATATTTTAATTTTACGAGAAAGATCGTCTATCTGCATGTGTATTGTCTCTTTATAGCATGGCTAGAATTTAGTTGACTGTAAATTTACAATGCAATTTTTTCAAACATTTACACACACATTTTATTTTAAGAAAAAGGGTTTTCCTGAAAATTAAATTTTGAAAGAGTTTTTGGAAATTTAGTTTTGTCTCGTCATTCGCAGTAAGGAAGTCGGGAGAATCACATCACCAAGTTTTAAAGCGTTTGTGAAACAATTTTTTGTATTATATTTTGTTAAAGAGTTTTGATAGAAATATTTCAAGAACTTTAAAGAGAGAGTGATTTATACGCTTATATTTTTTATCTTACAAGTTTATTTTGTAAAAATCAAGGTGGATACATTGCATAATCAGTAAGTTTCTTTTAAATTTTTTATAGTTTAAAATAACCAAATTGTAATTTAATCTCTAAAAATGCCAAAAGGAGAGGAAGGTACATCGTTAAAACGAAAATTTCACATTATCACTATTGAAGCCAAAATTCAAATTTTGGATCGAGTTCAAAATCAAGAGAGGGTAGCTGATATTGTTAAACATTTTAAATTAAATGAATTAACAATAAGAATAATAAACCAAAACGAAGAGAAAGTTAGATGTTCGGTATCATCTGGATCATCGGTACTCGCAAAAATCATTTCTCGTCCAAAAGCAAAGATAATGGAAAAAATGGAACAATCGCTAACGTGTGGATAGAAGATATGACGAAAAAGCGATTGCCCTTAGATGGAAATGTAGTTAAGCAGAAAGCATTAAAAATATTCAACTACTTAAAGGAAACAGAACAACCATCAACCGATGAAGACAGCCATCAATTCGTGGCTAGCAAAGGAAGTTTGAAAAGTTCTAAAAACGACATGCATTACACAGTTTGAAAATGCAGGGTGAAGGAGCATCCGCAGATGTTGATGCAGCGGATAAATATTCAGAAGAGTTCGCAAAAATGATTAAAGAACATGATTATTTACCAGATCAAATATTTAACGCTGATGAGACGGGTTTGTGGTGGAAACAACTGCCGTTAAGAACTTTTATTTCGAAAAACGAAAAAAGAACTCCCGGCTTTAAAGTTTCTAACGACCGGATAACTTTGTTATCTTGCAGTAATTCGTCTGGCGATTTCATGACCACGCCAATGTTTATTAACCGACCATTAAATCCACGATCTATGAAAGGTTGCAACAAAAACAATTTTCCAGTGTATTGGAGAGCGAACAAGAAAGCATGGATGACTCTCTATTTATTTAATTATTGGTTTCATCATTGCTTTGTCCTTGACGTAGCAAATTATTTTTAAAAAAAGAACTTTTCATTTAAAGATTTACTACTTTTATACAATGCTCCATCTCATGCAACTGATTTATGTCATCGTATTATTCAAGTTGAATTTTTACCACCTAACACTCACTACAACCTTTAGATCAAGGAATAATAGCAACTTTTAAAGCATACTACATACGCAAATCGTTCGAGCTAATATCAGAGATGGAATCATCAAATATAACGGTCAAGGAAGTCTGGAAATAGTTCTCAATTTTAAATTGTCTTGAAATCGTCAGGTCGTCAATTAAAGAAATTTGTCAATCAACACTGAAACCTTGCTGTAAAGCACTATTGCTGGAGGCAGCAGTTCAGGAAACTGTTGCTAATCTATTAGAGGATGAAAATAAAAACGTAGTGAGACTGGCGAACGTAATAAGAGGCGATGGATTTGACGAAATTACTGTTGATGATATTCGAGAATTAGTTACGGACGACGAAATAAATGAAGCACATTTAGTGGCAATGGCAAATGCAGCATTATCGATTGAAGATAGTTTTGATGATCTTTACAATGCCAAAATTGAAAACTTTTCACTAAAACGTGTGGAGAAAATTTTAAATCTGTCGAAGAAGTTGGAAGAGTATGTTTTGGAAAACGATCCTCTAAGGGATAGAGCAGAAATTTTCAAGAGAAATCTTAAAAATAATTTATCCGCCTACCAGGAAATCTATAAAGATTTACTAAATAAGGGAAAACAGACTTCAATAAAATATTTTTTTAGAACCAGTAATCGCTGAAAAGGATCAGTCTGATAGTGGATTAAGCTCGGAATTTGAATTAGGACGGACATGAGCAAAACGTTTGAAACACACTCAAATTATAATAAGTGATGCCGAGGAGGGAGATTTGTAAAAGGTTGTGATTTGAATCTTGGTTTAATTTAATTTTAAGTAGATTTGAACTTCCATTTTTACTTGTTCTTCGAGATTTTATTATATTTTGCGCTGTTTAAATAAATGAAATGGTATTAATTTATGTTGTTATGATGAAACGGATAAGTAGAAAATATCTTAAATAAAAACTTTTTTTTTTCAATTAGGAACGTATCCCTCCTTTGTGCACTGGATCTAAGTCTCCTACAACGCGATTTTCCATAACGCGGAATTTTTCAGGAACGTATTGATCGCGTTGTAGGAGGTTTATCTCCACTTAGATACGCTCATGGACATACATGCAAATCATATATATCTTATAGATAAAAGTAATGCACACACATACACATGCATTCACTTGCCTTTTTCCTTATGCGCTTTTCTTTCCTTTTCTCATTTCAAACGAGAGCAAATTTCATACATGAACGACCATCGTGATCATTAGCCATTAATCATTTTATTTTTCATTGTTTCTTTTTTTTCGTTTTTTTGTTTATTGACAAAGAAGCCTTGTGCGAGATTTTTCTCCGCGTATTTTAGCCAGTTTCTTTTCTTACGGGGTTTACTTTATATTAGCAATCGAAAATACCTTTGTGCACTTTTTCTTTACTAAGTTTGCTATGCCCGTCAAATGCACAATTGCTTTGCATATAATTAATATTAATTTACCAAATAAAGGGCAAATATTTTTCTTTGACTCCACTTTCTTCAGTTCGAAGACCAAAGAAATCAGTTCGAAGGGCAGTGGTACACTTGAGGCTAAATATTTACTGAAAAGTAGCTGTAATCACGAATATTCGGGGAATAAGAATAAAAAAGCAATGTAGCTTAAATGTATTTTGGTTTATCATGTTTACTACGTATAAGACAACCGGAATGCGTACGCAAATTAATTCATTTTCCCTAATGGGGGAATATCCACCACAAATACTACAAAGTTGAGCAAACAGACGGATGGATAGACTAACAGGCGGACATGTTTAGGTGCATTCCAAAATTTGAAACTTGCCAAGAATTTATATACTTTATGGGGTTTTTGAAGCTTATTTCTGCCCACTATAAAGGCATTGAAAAAACATAAAAATTTTGATATACTATAAGATTTGGTAGGCGTGGTCAATTTTTTCCATTTCGTACAAAACTGCTACAGATCGCCTATAGAATATGCGATCAAATTTTTGTACATTTATTTGCTATAGTTAATGAGTACTAAGCAAAAAGCCAATTTTGCATTTCTTTTGAATAACAGAAGTGTTTTCAGCTTACGTGATGCTGTAAACCTGCAAGCACTTCCAATGGGTCTACCAAATTTAAAGACGTTAATGCATGTGATTTTTGTGTGTTTTGCGACCAAAGGAATACTTGCAGACGCACATTCGGACAGAAGAACATGTTTACATCTACTCAGAACTTGATAGTGATTAAGCATATATATATTTTGCATGGTTTTTGAAGCTTTCTTCTGGGCGCAGTAATCATTTTGACAAAATAAATATACCTTTGATGGTGATGAATTTAAACATTGTTAGAACCGTTGCGAAGGGAAGATATTTTCATAAGCCATATAATTATCCACAGTGAATGGAAATGTAAGCCCAAGTCCAGACATTTGCTGAAAACACAACAAGAATGAATAACTAAGAAAAACAAAAAGAATGAATAAGTACCTAACATACATTCATGAAATTAAGAAAAGGAACAAACTTAAATTAATGTAAAAGAATTGAAACAACAACAAGTGCTACAGTGGCTTATAATAAACCATTAACTATTATCATAAAACATATTATTTGAAATGTATATTCTTGTAGTATTGGCTCTTGGAAATATTTTGCCAATAGCCAATTAAGCATATTCATCAAATCTGCGTTCCTTTATTTTTGTTTGATCTGTAATCTCGGAAATTTTTACGTTTGCATTACAAGTATATGAAACCAAACGTTGGTATTTTAAAGGTTTTCTAGAAAATCACGTCAAAGATAGATGGTATGTAAATTTTAGAATATCCCGAAACAGCTACGTATTGAACTTAAAATGAAATGTGAAATGAAAAGGAATTTTAGTCTTGCTAAATAATTTTAAACAATTCTTAAAGAATTTAAATATTTAAATGTTAGGTCGACGAGAAAGTTCTGTCGTATTTTAAATAAAACACTTGAATTTATGCTCAACATTTTCTTAAGCAGTACAGTGGTGGATATCGACTTCTTTTGGTTAAGTGGTCTCCAATTTCGGCCGCAAAATGCCACTCATCACTAACGTCGATTAACTTCTTTGAGAGTGAAATATCCGGAACGAAATTTGGCAAACCATCTTGAGCAGGTCGTCTTCCTATGTGTCACATTAGTGTTTACAAGCAACCGTCGCTTCCTTGTTAGAATCCGTCTCACATGTTATGTTGTAAACGCACTTTATCCCCCACTACCGTAATCACTTTCGATTCCGCAGCTAACTGATGAAGGATATTAAAAGTATTCCTTTTATATCCCACGAGAGCTATCAGCCTTGACGTGACAAGTAAAATTACCTGTAGATACTAAGATGCGGGAGAATTTTGCCACCGTCCAATTAGCAACGCTTTAAATTACGCATAACGCTATATACTGATTGAAATTCCGGCTTGGGGGAAAATCCGGACACTTTCGATATCGCTAAGTTTCGTGGGATTATTTTAAATTTGAAAAAAAAAGAATAGTCTTGTAAACTTCACTTAAAGTCATCGCTTTACCAAAATGCCACAGCCTTAAAGTCTAGATTGCGTAATCTTTAGTTTATCTCCGCGTGGACAATGTCGTCATTTTTTAATTTTAGTTGAAAACCTAAACACATGTTTAACAGCATCCTCAAATATTATTTTCCTATAATTTTTCCTTTCATCTCAACAAAAAATTGTCAAAAAACCTTATTTTTTTACCTCATTGCAGTGGTTTTCTCCTTAATATTATTTATTATGTCCATTTTGTTATTTTCTGTTACTCTGTATTAAGCATATTTAATAAAGTCACCATTGTTATAATGCAATATTCGCCTAACAGCCAGCGCCGGTAACAGGAATCAAATTCACTCCACTTTTAGATATCTTTACCCAATTTTTTACTTCCAATTAACTTTTACGCGTCAGTTGAACAGTTGACTACACCAGAATTACATAGAGGTTCCATATTTGTAGTTGGAGTTGCGAACCAAAGTTCTTTCTATATCTTAAGTGAGTTTCATTTATCCTTTCTTTTGTTTTCTTTTTTAAGGACAAAGAGAAACATTAAATTGCAAATGCCTTTGAGAACGTTCTTATTTTCATAGATGAATAGACGCATTTACAATTCATTTGCTATAAAAAAATGAAATTTTTTTCCATTCGTGCTTTAGGCAAGCACGCGTTTTCTTCCTCTCTCTTTCTATACTAATAATGTTATAATTAAAGCAATCTATTTAACTATTTCGAATGGTAGACGCGAATGTGTTTTCGTTGATTTATGAATAAAAAACTATGTTGGGCTAGGCCGGCATTTAAATACCCTACACTACATCGTCTAACGCAATTGTTATTTTTGCCATAGAACACAAATATTACGTCGTGTTTTTATAGGAACTTACTATTATGGGAGTGTATATTAAATATTAGATTGGATTCTGCATATAAAGGCTTATTTTCCGTAAGAATGGTTGTGCCCAAGAGGTTCAAAAATGATGGTATAATTTTTATAGCAAATCAATGTTAGGGATCAACTTTTATCACAAAATATTACAACTTAAAGTTTTCTGCCCTAAAAAGCAAAGTTTTTCGTAAAAATCCTTATATAGGGTAAAATATAAAACCAATCGTGGGTGGTCCAAATTTTGTACAGTGAATCTTTTTATCTTAAATTACTATTATGAGTTAAGTTTCATCATAACATATTAAAATGTAGGCTTTTTTAACAAAGGGTCCATTTTCGTGAAAAACTATAGATACAGTAGGATACAAAAAATAGGCCAAGACGATCCAAATTTGGCTAAGAAAGCTTTTTATCTTAAATTACTATTATGATCTGACTTTTACCATGAAGAACACACGCATTTAGAATGCCAAAATAGCTACTTCTCTTGAGAAATTTTGATATTGGAATTTTTTCCATATAACGACTTTTCAAAATAAGGCGTCACACACACACAGCCAGACAAGCGGACAGACATGCTCAGAATCATTTTGTGAATCGATGTTACATATGTCCTTACAAACCATAAGTGGTGTAGGATATAACACGTTTCATTCGTTTTGGCATCTAATAGAAAACGATAATTTGCATAAACGAAATATTTGAATATCTACTCGTTTTAGAAGAAAAGCCTTATTTCTTGCACTGGTTAAGCAAAATAACGCCATGTTTTAATGTATTTATTTATTATTATAATTAGGATTAGCAAAACTTAAGGAGGATGGGCAGCCTAATTAGCATAAAACTAGACGCGTTATAATGTGCTTGATATAAACTGAAAACCAAGCTCTGCGATTCTAGAGTTAGGAAAAGAGAGCGAGAAAGAGAAAATATAAGGATGGATGAGCGATGAAAACGGGGAATGGGAGAGGTAAACAGGGCGACAGGGGACAGAAAGAATGGAAAATTTAATATAACATTGTGAAGGAGTTAAAAAGGAATCAATTATCGCACAATTGTTTGCGAAATATATGTGCGTTACTTATAAATTTTAATTTCTTACTTTTGTGCAACAGCTCTCACAAATGCATTGTCCAAGTTCATTAGCATCAATTTAATAGCTTTGCGCTATTTTGATTGTACAGTCATTGAAGCAAGTTGCACTTCATTCATACATTATTGTAATTATCAGCAAATACTGTAAATTGCAAAAAGTAAAAGGAATACATGATTATACGAAAAAAAAAAAAAAAAATGAAATAATATAATTTTACAGCAGACAGTTACGCAAAGATTGACAACGCAAGCCATCCAAGCGCTACAATCAACTCAGTAATATTGTAAAATTGGTAACCAGTTTTATAACCGGCATAAAGCTGCGCCATTCACGCGCCTTTTTCTAAGCAATTGAGGTAAATAATTTATAGTATTTTCCTAGGCATATACACAAAAGGCACATTAATGATAATTGTGTGAATAATATACGCCTCAGTGTCTTTTG
The DNA here is from genome assembly GCA_000688735.1 of Glossina austeni. Classification (NCBI taxonomy): domain Eukaryota; kingdom Metazoa; phylum Arthropoda; class Insecta; order Diptera; family Glossinidae; genus Glossina; species Glossina austeni. The sequence goes on along the minus strand of KK502545.1, from coordinate 105,111 downwards.
TCTTATACAAACAACAAACATAATTCTGACATATATACTTGACGGAGAGAGAAAAAGTAACGAATTCAAAAATGTCATTAATTTCACCTTTAAAATTGCATACCAAAGCGCGTACAAAAGAAAAGAAATAAGCAAAAATAAAGAAAAAATAAATATAATATAATATATATATTATATATATTATTAAATAATGATTAAATGCAAAAATTAATCAACCCTTACTGATATTTATATAACTTAGTGGTTAGAACGAGTGCGCAGTGGTAGAGTCTTTGTTTTAAAAATACTGTGTGTACCACACGGCTGCGGGCGTTCTCTTTAGCTGATTTTCATTATTTTTGGACTAATCTTTTTGAAGACCTCTTCTAACATAACAATAAGATAGCTATATCTTGTACTTTTTGTGATTTACACAAGCGAATTTCCTCTTAGAGAATTTAAATAGCTGTGCTAAACTATGTGTGGTATTATAGACTAATACCGCTTGTCTGCTTGCGAACGTATACCGCTACGATCAGTAAGTGTACTATTAGATTTTATTTTACGATATAATTTTTTTTTTAGTGCGATGTATAAAATCGAATGGTCTTGCAATTTGTTCTTTCGCTTCAAATAGCACTTCTCCTACTTCTTCTTCTTCGAATCAAATGATGATTTGCTGAGTTGAGTAAAATATCATACTGTTTGCTGAAACGTTCTAAGCGTTGCCATCTTTTGCTATAATCTGAGATTTTCAAATAGGCAATAGTGACAGTGGTGAAATACGGGTGATATCTGGAGAACGCATTAGTTGTGGTCGGCTATGAATATATACTTATAGAATACCTTTATTCCTAAATGCGTTTTTTCTTGAATTTTCCGGTTTAAGCGATCCATTAACGCATTAATTATTGTTCGACCTATGCCATGTGCATTCTAAATCACTAGTTATAATATTTCTGAATGATGTGTATGTCTACTTGCCCGCCTTGATGGCAAAATCTATCTTTTCGCTTCACGTTATTCTGATGCCTAGTGGTTATTTCACATTTTATTCTTAGTTACACATGAATGTTTTTGGTTAATCCACATCTTTCGTAAAACTTTTTGTATCAAATTTTTCGATCAAGATATTAAGTACAGGTTCTTAAATTCTTTTACTGATATTGAGACTTTTCATTCGGTACAGATATTGTAATTTCAAATAAACGGCTTGAATAATTTTTACTTTTAATGTTTGTGCAATCATATTTATATTCGTAGAAGATTTCGTATTATGCTTATCCAACCTTCCTTTATTTTTTGTTTATTTTTTGTGGTTTACCTTTTAATAAGAACTGTACGTAATCCCAACACAAAATTCCCTTCTTTTCATGATGAAAGGTGTGAATAAAGTTGTTTGTTTCTCTGTCAAAGAAGTACAACATTTACTGAATGTGTCATGTCCTCATCTAAGGGGTTTTATATCCTAATTTATTTGTGGTGCAAGATATTTAAAGTTTGCGGGATAGTACATAATACTCAGAACGGCTTAAGATAGGCTTCCATTTATTGTACTAATCGCCTCAGAATCATTTTTTGACTCGATCTAACTTTGTCTACCCGTCTGTCCATCTGATGTCTATCCATGTATTTGTGCGTTCAACTTACAGGTCGCAATTTTTGAGGTACTTTGATGGAATTTGCTACTGACGTGCTTTGGCCTAAGGCTATTGATAGTGGTTCGGATCGGTCCTTTTTTTCGACCACTCCCATATAACGCCTAATTTGGAAAAGTCGTTGCATAGAAAAAAATTACATTTTTTGACAAATCTTGTTATATAATAATGTTACGATATTCTAAAATGGTATGAAAATTTGCTTCATGTAGGCCAAATTTTAAGCACCCTTTCATATAACCGTTCCTACGAAAAATGAATCTTTATACGGTAAAAATATGCAATTTTTAATATTTCGTGGTAAAAATTGGTTTGTAATAGTAAATTGACATAGAAATCAACCTTACCGAATTTGGACCATATAGGCCAGCTTGTTAATGTTTTCCGATTCAAATTTCCGATTGAAAATTCATAATATTAATTTCACATAAATTTGAAACACATGGGTAATGAATAGTAAGTCAGAAAAAGGTTTAATTTTTATTAACCTATGAAAGGGTTATTATGAGAAGCAAGCCCTTAGACGAGAAGAAAATCTAATTCCAATTTTTTTCTTATAGAAGCAGCTGAAAAGTATATATGGATATAGAGAAAGACATGCGAGCATGATCAAACTTAAATAGAATCTCACGTTGATCAGAAATAAATATATATATTTATGTGCTATTATTTTAGTATTACAGCGGAATGATATCTCGATTTTCTATTCTCTGTGTGTGTGTGTGTATGTGCATAAAAAATAAAAACTTTTTTTTAAAAATATGATCAATTATTGTAGGATATATCGTTCCTAATCGTGGAACGCGACGACGAAAAAGATGAGGAAAAGAAAAAGAATAACTGTAGACTAATGAGTGTGTGTATCCAATCTGTAAGTGTTATGCCTTCACCGACTAAGCACCCGCTGTAGTGACAAGCAAAGTAAGTTCTACAGCACTTGAAATTTGAACCTGCAATCCCTACTGATCTTGTAGTCGCGATTATTACCTACTTGGATGCTCATGTATAACCACTAGAATATAAATTGGAAGTGAAATTGGTTGGAGTCTGTAATCCAGAATACTTCGGCCATCAATATTATAGAAGCGATCCCACAGTCCAGTAGAAATATACAATATCGAAACTCCCCTTTGTTGAGTTTGTTTTAACAAAAGGTAGGGGGCAGGAAAGATTCCAGGAAAGAAAAATGCCTTAAAGCAAAGCACTTGGCGTTAATACGTATTTAAAATATAACTACTATCGATATCAGAGAACGCACGATGAGCATGTTTGCTATTGGCAGCTATATTGGTAAATATGTTGTTAAAACATTCTTTTACTTTCAATTTGATGCTACGCATGGAAATACGACATTAACTTGATGTTACATTAAATAGATTAAAATATTTTCTTCGGCCTTTCCACTCAAAGTTACTCGTTTTATGTTTGATAACTGGCATGTTTTTAAACTCCTTAAATTTTAATTAAATTTCATCTAACTGAAACAGAGTGTAATGTTCTTGACTGTAAATCGGCTTTCACAGTATTTCGTTTGAAAATCGCATTTGACACGTTGACTAAGCTGATTAAACAAGCTTGAATGCACTACAAAGATAAATTAAAATTTATGAAAAACTCTACTGTTAACAAAATATTTGAGAAACGTTTGCATGGAAATTGACATACAAACTTAAGACAAAAGACATTAATATCATAGCAAGTTTAACGGAAGGTGTGAACTGTAAAGAATTTATTTCATAAAATATTTATTCATTATTGATTACAATATCTCTTGTTTTTTATATTATTAATGCGCTTTTCATCTACCTATTATTCATTGTTCATTGAATAATCGAAAATTGAATTCGGCCAGCTTTTGAATATCTTTTAGTCTTTTAACATAATTTATTACCAGTTATTGTTTTCTAATATTCATTATTCTTAATAAATTATGTCTTACTAATTTTCTTTGCTTCATTTAATTTTTTTAAGTATTAATATCATAATATTACAATAACGAAGAGAATTTGTAATTTGTAAGGAAGCTTTATTCGCATTTTTGAAATAGTCTATACATAGCAATATTAATTAAATGAAAACTTTTTAGTATTTCGAAATTTTCGCTTTTTGTTCATGTTTTTTAATTAATCCTGAAAGTGCTTATGCGCTTATTACCTCTATCTTCAAACTTGGCAAAACACCGACACCGGCGAAAATATATGACGCAAGGTTTCACTTTATGAGTGTTTTCATACACAAATATTAATGTTTAATTACTTATTTGCCTAATAAATATTTTCAATATCGGAGGATATCAAATAGTTGCCACTTAATCTTCTTTAAGGTTAGTTCGGGAATTATTTTGGATTGATTTAATGTTTTACGCATGTTCGTACTAATTGGAAAATCTGGATTCATTTGGTTTTTTAGCAGTATTGTTTAACCAAAAACTTCGTTTTGATCTGTACATTGAGGTATCTGTAAATAAAGCTACGCCTGTCATTGACTTTCTTAAAGAATGGTCTAGAGGGCTTGATGATTCATATGGTTCCAAAAAGCTATTCATTAGCTAGGTGAAATCAATGATTGAATGTGACGCATGTGTATGGTCTCCTTCCAGTAGACGCCATGTTGACTTAATTGACTCAGTTCAAAAATAATTCCTGCTATTGGCCATGAGAAACTTAGGTTGGGACTCAATTCTCTAATTGCTTCCTTATGAAAATAAAGTGTTTTTGCTGGACTTACCACTATTAGACGAACGCAGATTTATCCTTGGTGTTTCCTTCTTAGGTAAGTTTATAAATTATACTATTGACTCGCCGCCACCATCTGGTGAAATAAACTTCAATGTTCCTAGTCGTTCGTTTAGAAACTTTATTTTCAAAAAGCTGAACCAATTTAGATAAAACTATGAGCTTCTAACCTATTTAGGTGCCTTTGCAAAAATCTAAATGATATCTATAACTTACACTCAATACCCGACTCTTCAAATTTTAGCAATATGCGAGTTCTACCTATGTATTTAACCTAGCTGTTATTTGTTAAACTTTCCTATGCTGGTTCGTGGATAGAACTAACTTTCACTATAATTGGTTGCCAAGCTTCTGCGCGCTTGCTTTAGGTGTTCACTCTCAACTCGGCCTTATATTCCGGTTTGGGGTGTGCCTCTGTGCTAGATGTCTACATGCTTTTGTTCCTTTTTTTTTTTATACAAGGAATTTTGCTTATTTATACATGTTTTTCTCTTTTTTTGTTAGATTTTATAAACGTTTATTCGTAATAAGTACATAAGATTTACTTTTAAGAATTGATCTAATTCCATTGTAAGCTTCTGTTAGCTGAATTTCATGCGTAAATAACTAAATAAATTAATAGCATAAAGGAAATATGTGTTAAAGTAGTCTTCGCCTATCTCTTCGCCTAACACTCTGAAGCTTCTTTTGAAAAAATCCAAATTTTTCCTCGTCACTCATGTTAGGTAAAGTTCGAAAATAAACTAAAACGATTTATTCATAATGACTACAAAAAATATGGTTAAAATATAAGCTGGAATCTATAAGTCTAAGGTTGCAAAATTGCCTACCACGTGATATTCAAACGCACTAAACCTCTCTGTACGTAATTGCAACCAATATATATTATATGAGATAGGATGGCGATTTCCAGGGAATAATAAATATGTTTCCTAAGTAGTAAGTAAGACATGTAATTAAAGTAAAGTACAATAAAATACATCACATGATATTATGATATGAAAGGTATCAAATATATATCGTCTCGTACATATTTTGCAATTAAGTATCGAGCGTCTATATGTGTGTAGAGTTGCGGCATTGGTCGTCTTATGAAATTTGGGTAGAACCATTTTCCAGGCGATTTAACATTACCTGAGAGCTTATTGATCTTAGATCCCATCATAGATTTCTATTTCCCTCGTTCACGAACGAGATTAGGGATTCGGATGTTGTTTTCATCTGGCTTTATTTCAAGACACATCCTTCAAAACACTGACTTCCCTCCTTAAACGCTCGATATCTCTCAGCGTGACTGGTGGTACATTGCGCGGTGTAATTTTGGTTTCAAGCGATACGAAAAGCATATTTTTCAAGAATGTCCACACCGAATAGAAGAAAATAGCGGCCCTGGCATCATCTTTTATGCTTCGACACCGGTCGCATTGTCTTCTCGTAGACTGAAACGGCGAATATAATTCTCTGTTGCTAAAGTCGACGGTTGCTGGGCTATTAGAGCCATCATCCAGCTAATCGATCAATTTTTCCCCTCTTAATAAATCAACATTAAAAAGGCATTTACACAGGAGATTCTAAAGGAAGCCACTAACAAAGGTGCCTTCTGCTACTTTTGCTATGTAATCCTGCATTCTCTAATATCGTCGTCTATATTATACAGTACAGGTTCATTTTAGAAAAACGTATGTATCATTTAGACAAAGTATGCAGATACACTTTACGTATTTAAGCTTTGTAAAATGGTTTCCCATAGTTTCCCATCCCATGGTTGAAGCCATTTTCGATATCTAATGTTATGAAAGTGAAAAATTCGTCCTCGTTTAATTTTTTTGTGTTTTATGGTTACTTGGTCAGCAGCATCATTGGTCAATCGCCTTTTGAAGAATCCAAAGTGGAGCTTGGAAAAGCCTTCCGTTTTCTCCAGCTGTTTTTCTAATCTAGTTAGTAGTAATCTTTCCAAAAGGTTGTTTATGGAAAAGTTTGCGTATGCACACAAGGGCTTTTCAGGTTTTTATACCAAAAGCACTAGCTGTATTTACATGCATATATGTATGTCTACACATACGTGTTTATGTGTGCATGTGTTTATATATGTACGTATATTTTAACGGCTCTTATGATTTGCCCATATCGAATTCTGATAATTCTGTCATAACTTTACCGATGATGATCAATCCTTAACAATAAGAAACCGCCATGTGCGTTATATGCTCAAAAATTACTTAAGCAGAGATTGTAAAATGTCAAAAAAATACTATAAAGGTTGTGAATATAAAGTAAGGGACCCTTGTTGCTGACGTCATCAATTTAATAAAGCTTTAATTATCAAATTAAAACAACATTTGTTGATAATCACTATAGTCGTATGCCTGCTTGACAGAAAGCGCCCACTTGAAAATTGGTTCAATTAATTATGAAAGGTAAATATCAAAAATTGTCTACGTTCATCATCTAGGTACATGAACTTGTTTTTCAAAAAGTCTGAAAGTACGACAAGGGAAAGAAGCAACCGAAAATATATTGCAGAAAATGTGAAAGCGATGACTAAATTCAATTCCATGCCTTTCTCCGTTTAGTAACACGGACCGTCTTTCAAGCATAGTCTGATAAGTGTTAACGTTAACAAAACACAAAAATTAGGCAGTTATTCTACCCATCACCGAAGAATCATGGGTATATTCATTTTATCAAAACGTTTGCAACGAACAGAAGGAAACATCAGAGACCACACGACATATATAGTCTTGATCAAAAAAATTTTAAGTCGATTAAAGCATGTCCATCTGTGCATCTATCTGTCTGTGTTACTTCCACTGCAAACATTTTCTTGGTCGCAACATTTTCTTGGATCAAGCTACCGACTTCAAATTTGGCAGGAGCATTGGAAGTTGTTGCATGCAGGTTGATATTGAGAATGAGAATTTCGATCGGGGGACACGCCCACATATAAACTGAGAACACATTTGTTTTTCAAAACGAATAAAAATCTCGTAAATTATAGCAAATAAATGTGCAAAAATTTGAATCCATATTCTACGGGCGATGCTATAGTACCTGTAGAAATGGGAAATATTATAGTGTATCAAAAAATTTTTCTTTTCAATACCTTAACAACGCGCAGAAAAAACCTTTAAAAACCCTATAAAGTATACTTGGCCAGTTTCAAATTTGAAATGCACCTAAACATGTCCGTATGTGCGTTTGTTCATCTGTCTGTCTGCACAACTTTGTAGTATTTCTGGTAACTATTGTAATGAAATTGTATTGTTAGTGAAAACGAAGACATCGCCTACAAATTTGCAAAAGAATTTGGAAGTGATTTAAGCTTTTCCAAGGACACATCTACAACGCCCTTACGCCTATACGACAAAACTGTTTATTTCGAAGATAGAAAACATCAGCCGCGCCCACTCTGTACTCTAGAACATGAAAATTTAATTCTTTTACTTCTTTGTCTCCTTTGAGATAACTATGATGGTTATAAAAGATGCTGTCATGACCGAATATAATTTTCTTACTTGTTTTTTATGAACTTGAACTGGGTTCAGATTCAATTTTTCATTAGGTTCTACCACCCTTTTCATCAAACAAAAGATCTACCAGAAGGTTCTGTCCGTCTCTATGGCAACAATTTTCGACACGTAAGCTCATGTTTATTGATCGGCTCTCTATTTTTATCGCTTAATGTATACACACTGACATAGCAAACTAACTACAACAAAGTTGATCCACGTTAGTCTTAACCGATAGTATGCCCATGGCTGATAAAGTTCATTTGCATCACTCTATTTTATGCGAATTGGAACAAGAGCGAAATGTTACAGAAACATGTAGAAATTCTTTGATGGCGTTTAGTGAAGGTACGGTTTCGGTTCAGAAAATTTGAAACAGGTGATTTCGACCTTTTTGATAAGTTACATTCTGGGCGATCATTTTTTATAGACGACGATATTAAGAAAGATCCTTTTCTGACAACATCGGATATCGCCGAAAGCCTTAATTCAGCTCAGCAAACCATTTCGGTTCATATGAGGAAGATAGGATTAGTGATTTGTATTTTGTTTTATTCAAAAAAGGGACAGAACTTTCCGGTACATCTAATATATGAGAAAATTTTTCAATTAAATTTCTCAAATCTTATAATCAACTTAATCACTTTTTTTGTTTTCTTTCAACGTTTTCATCTGTTGTGAATAATTTTACTTCTGGGAATTAAAGATAGATGCGACATTCTCTTTTTTTATAAGCACTTTGTGTACAGTTTTTATTGTTCTAACGGAATAGCTGCAGGGAGAAGATGTGATGTGCACGAGGTCTAAGCCAAATAGCACATCAGCTAATAAATTCGTAGCATCATTCGTAGCATGAGGCAAGCTTCGACTTCATATTGATTAATTGAACCGTGGATGCATCGATAATCACATACGAGTATAGTATGAAACATCTTTTTAATTTAACCTAAACAGCAGCATTCTGAATGATCAACACGGTGTTATTATATTGTTTTCGGTCCGAATGAGTAGGACTAGTAAATCTGTGGTGATTGTAGATTCAAATCTCAACTGCAGTAGAATTTATTTTAGTCGTAATCGCAGTGAGTGCTCGGTCGGTATCGATTAGACATACGCCCACAAGGCTGCGGCCACCATTTCTCTAACCTTTCCCTTGTTCTCATTTCATTGTGACCGTCACCGTGTTATATGATGAATATGATGAATTGGTCATATAGAAAAAAAAAAGCCAAAAAAGCGATCGCGGCACCAGTTTCGGACAGAGCTTTCTCAAAGGCAATGCAATACAATAAATACATTGCCTTTTAATATCAATAAGTTGTTCGCTATATCACGCAACGAAACTTTTCGGTGTTCCAAAACGATTTTGTGCACTTTTTTATGTTTTTTGAAGCAACTTCGACGCCGAATTCGGAACGTTCAGCATCACGGATGTCCATACGAAATGGTTTAGAATTAGCAAACCATTCATAAACTTATTTTTTCGATAAAGACGGATCGTCATCACATATTTCAAGCCAATGCTGACTGTAAATGTATTTTTTCTCGTCAAATCAGCAAACCAAATTCAGGTCTTTCTAATGTTTTAAAAATTATAAAAGTAGGGTCACTAAAGCAACCATCAAATAACTTGTAAACTAATGGTTGACGAAATTTTAATACATTTCGTGTAATGGCTGATGCTATTTAAGAACCATATAGATTTGTCAATAGTGCAGACATCTGTATGCCATGCTACGAACTGATTGATTGATGTGATATATAGTCAAAAGTAATCAAAAAATGATAATGTAAGAACACACATCTCCAACCGAGTTAACAATTCGATTCTAGGAAAATATAACTGTTATATTAGTTTCAACATAATTTTCATCACTAACTAAATGCAATAATAGGTTATAAAAATTAATAAAAGCAAGCCGATGAAAATCAAGTCAGACAACGTCATATCCCCGTTTTCCATCTTGCGATTACAGTAAGAAAATTTTAATCAGAGTACAATCTGACACGATAAACATATTGCTTTGTTAACGAACATAACAATACCGACTCCGGGAATGAAACTAATGCAATATTCAGTTGTTCACTTTAACAAGGAAAATAAAATTAATATTTTTTTTTACTAGCTGACAAGCAGAAAAAATAAAAGGTATAACAAATCAATGAAGTGACGCAAGGAAAACATTAGGAAAATTTATGGCAATGAAAATTGAATGATTATTATTAAGAGCACTACGTCAAACGTTATTCAATCGTCCGATATTTAAGACAATCGTTCACATCGCGACGAAAATGTCACTTGTGGTCCCTTTACCTATTTTTCACTCTTGAGCATCCTTGCCATATTCAATAATTTTAAAATTTTAACATCGCTGGTTTAAAATTTGTATGCGGTTAACAAATACTATATTAGTTAATAAGTCCTGGGAATAAGTAACAAAGAATATGGTTGCTTCTGCACTAACATAGTAATTTTCAATAGGGGCACAATTACTCCAAATCTATAACAATGCCTTTTTTATAGAACGATATGTCGAGTTACGGATCAATGTCTGCAATGACGTGAGCATTTGATCCAGCTGGGCATATTCTAAATGTAACAACGAATATTTATTGAAGCTGATATCTATGAGTCGGTTCTGGGAATTAATGACCGAGTAATACTGACCGATTTGTTAAGCAATGTGTGTATGAAATGTTTCATTCAAAGATAAGCACGGAATTCATAATCAAGTTCATGGTGAAGTTATTTTTGGTCTATCATAATTTGCAGCCGCATTTTGATTGCGCGATTTTGCAAACGCCTTTAATTTTTTCGGTTGGACTTCACCGATGATAAGCTGCTTGCAGTAAAGCAATTTAGAGAAACATTTCATTTATGAGAATTGGTGTAATGGGTACGTTTCAAGTATATTATATTTATTTTTATATGTTTTTACTGATTTAATTATATGCAATTAATGCTATTTGTGGTCTAATTAGAAAACAATTGAATTGTTTATGTGGTTTAATTAGAGCGCCTGGTGTTTATAATAATGTTTTTTAAAAGTGAAATTTAAAACGTTTAATGTTTTGCATAGCAAATGATTTTCCTATATCCTATAGAAACGATATTAGGTTTATTTAATGCTTGCAGCCTATAAATAGCATGAATAGGCGAGTCGGTCTGTCTGTTCAATTTAAAATACGTATACAACAATTTCCAATGATAAAATTTGAAAAAAATTTAATTTTAGCTTTGTTCTCTTCTTCTTCGTTCTTCTTCTTCCTTTTTCTTCTAAATTTAATTTTAGCTTTCTTCTCTTTGAGTTTTTATATTCTACATCACTTGCGGTACAAGGTTGCATGAAGTTTATGGGGATGTATGCAACGCTTAGAAAGACTTGGTATAGACTCAGTTTTTATTATGCCAATGTATTCAGAAACACTTTCCGAATCGATTTAAACTTATCCGCACATCTGTCCATATTGTTTTCTTTTATTCAACCTGCAAGACCTAATTTATAAGATATTTTAATGAAATTTAATACATTGGCGCGTTTTGGGCCCAAGAACGAATGCTACTGATTGATACTCGGTTGGGACAACGTTTTCGATCACTTCCCATAAAAGCCCTTATGTTGAAAAGTCATTACATGAATAATTGTAGGGTGGGGTAATTTATTTGTTTAAATTCGAAGACCAGTTGAAAAATTATGAAAAAAGGCCCCAATCAACTTCGTTGTAAACGTTTTTATTTCAGTTTCGAAAGAAAACAAAAATCATATACAACCACATGATGATTAAAATTTTGGTCAAAAAGTTTAACCCAAGTCATATATAAAATTTTTTTTAATGTTTTCTTTCTTTGCATTTATTCACGTATAGTAATTTCATTTGTATTCATTAATTTTATTTAAGCTTTTATTGAAATTAAATTGAAATATGTTTGTAATGAATTTATATTTATGCGTACGTAAGAGGGGTTATTATAACTATAAAGCAATTTACTTCTACTCTTCTTCTCAATCTTTTTCTTGGCAAATAGAAAATTATACGCTCTTTTATTGTTTCTACTGAAAACATGTTTACAAAATGCTTGCGTATTGTTGCTTGAAAATTCAACTGCTTAGTAGCATTTGGTTGATTCCGCAGAAGGAAATGAGGAGTAATGACAGTGTTGTGTCGAAGGTGAAGAAGGGGTTAAAAGATTTAATATATGTTATGTGCACTATTGTTTTGCTCAGTTTTAATTTTTCTTTTTTCTTCTTTCTTTCTTTTCAAACAAAGCGAGTCAAACTATTTTTGTTTTGTAATCGTCCTCCTTCTGAAATGTTTTGTTCTTTCCAAGTGCCAGCAGTAGCAGCGAGTTAATTTTTGTGCACTTAAGCATAAAACAGTTACATACAAACAAGTATGCATTAAACGTCTACGTACATACTGATTTTGCAATTTTACATGAGCAAAGAATCAGCGAAACAGTCACGTAGCCTGCAAGAATAAAATAATTTGATGAAATGCTTTACATTCAAGAAGATGCTGTTTTTGCTTATTAAAAACACTCGACCTTTCATGTTTTGTAGGAGATGGTCGTCTAATCTTTTAAACTTTAAATACTTAATGTGATTTTCTAAGTTGGTTGGTCATATGGCATAAACTTTAATTTTTCTGAAATGTTTTAACAAATCATTTCAAATTCTAAGCTCTAATGTATAGACTTTTCTGACTTCTCTAGCAATAGTCCAATCCTGCCGTAGAGGCAACATACGAATCATGTTTTTTTGAATGTGTAAGCGACACTATATTATCGGACATGACTGTTATGCTGCAGCGTAGATACATAGTAGAAGTTTATCCCAGTGTTCATATATCAAAAAGCTACCATTAAAGATTATATTTAGCGATATAAGTATGAACAAATGCAAGATTGTATATGGAGGAAACATACTATTGTGTATGAATGCGTTTGCGAAACTTTCGCAGACTGCCAGTATGGCTACTGCCTGTAACAAACAGTTGTCTACAGTTTGGTATTTCTGACGCCTGGCATAATTCCAAACGTAGAATTAAATGAAATGGAAATGTCTACCTGCACTATATTGTAAGCTTACAGATAAATTGCTACAAAAGCAAATCGCACTCTATGGTGTCTACCTTATAACATAAACGCCTCCAACCAATTACAATCACTAGCTCCACAACGTCATTACTGAAAGCTAACACCACTACCATCATATTAATATAACGCCAACACGCCAACGCGACAACAATATATCCTGTGTGGCTTCTAACATTAAAAACCGTGCATAAGCACATAAATATATATATATATGTATATATATATATATACATATATATATATAT
>KK502545.1:56458-91715 GCA_000688735.1 Glossina austeni | reverse complement strand
TATATATATATATATATATATATATATGTGTGTGTGTGTGTGTATGTATGTATGTGTGTATGTATGTAATGAGTCGTGCTGAAGAAAGCGCACAATTATTTTATATTGACTGGCGTTGACTACTAGTGGAGAATACGTTTAAAGACGTATGAAAAAAAAGTACGCAAGAAAAGAAATAAAATCTAAAACAATTTTCATAGCTGAAGTTTTGAAGTGGCTGAGTAAACGGCGTCAGTAAGCGATTTCTTCTTATTTTTATACTCTTTGTTTACTTTATATTCTCCCTCACCGTAGCCTTACGCTATGATTGAAGCAAGAGATAGGAAGTCAATCGCTGGCTACAAAGTCATGTTTTTACATAAATACGGGCATATTGCCAAATTGCCTTGCTCTGTTGCCTGGTGGTATGAAGCAAACACAATTCAAAGTTGATGTTACTTTTATTTATTTATTTTTTGTTAACTTCGTTCTTAAATAACATAAAAAAAAATTCTACATGAAACAGTTCGATCAGCTTTAAGTTACAGACAGCTTAAAAAGTCACAAGTTATATAAAACGTCTTAAGGGAGACTTTGTTTTTTAAACATGAGAGACAAGTTAAATAAAATTTCTGTGAAATGTGAAGAAAGAACGATTCATACACAGAAACGTGTGTCTGTTTGTGAGACAACAAGCAGGTTACACATGAAGATTTAACCTAATTTAGTTCAGGCAAAAGTTGTTTGCGACAATACCTGTAACGAAGGGCGGACTGGCGCAAGAAGAAAAATGAAAACAATTTAAAATGTATTCCAGCGCTCTTGTTACTCTGAATGTATTCACTTTATTCACTTTGTTGTTGCAGGATCTAAGGTAATTGCATTGTCCGTTGCTTGTATCAACTACGAGAACATAAATTTATAGTAAAGAGTATATACGCGCGGGAGAAAGTTAATAACAATTTTTTATATTTTTTCTACACATTTTCATTATAGTACTTTTCGTTTAACTGACTTAATTGAATTCCGCGCGCAAAATCCAAGTATGTCTATGCGACAAAACAGAAAGATTGAATTTAAATCATCGTACAAATCAAAGAATGTATTATGTTATCGTGTCCATACAGTGTTGTAATTTGTGGACATAGTCCCATTTCGAGTTTGTAAAGAACATTTTCAATACTTATTAAGAGTTTTTAATTTAGTTTTAAATAAGAGCAGAAAAGGGATAAGTCATGAGTAAGTCAAGTAACAGTAAAATCACTTTGCGTTTATTTACAAAAAATTTTTTGAAAGAAGGCTTCAGTGCGATTTTTTTTGTCAGTAGATGGGAATAGACGAATAAGTTTCGGGCAATGCATTTGCGGGTCGAAAGTGAAGGTACACAATATACAGAACAGCTTAAAGAAAATTTCCTTTACATTTACACCTGATCTTAAGAAATAAGAACTTATTCGTGGAAAAATCAGTTAAAAGGCTTGTAAACACTCATAGTCGGCATTGAAAAGAACTTTGTTCAGCCAATTAACATTTGATGTTATCTTGAAATTTTAGTTATACGTTCGGAAGTTAATCTACATTTAACGTTTAAAGTTTAATTTTTTATTTCAAAGGCAGAGAAAAAGAACAAGAGTTTAAACCGAATTTTGCGCATCCAAACAATTACGATCCCTGTAAGTGACAAAAGAATAATTCGCTAAAATAATTTTTTTTAAATAATGTCACGATCGATTTCGTATAACCAAAGAAGTAGCATTGGTAATTCAGATATCATTAGACCTAGAATTCAAAACATAAGACGTAGTTTGATTTACTCTACAATCAAGAAGAAGGCGTGTGGCTTTAATAATCTCTATCAAGCAATATGAAAACAAACGTTTGCTGGTAGTTCTTAGCTAAAGTTAACTCTCGACTGTACCACTGTAATAGCATGTGATAACGTTTTCGAAGCAAAATATATTTTCCCATTAGGATAGTGTTGTCAAACATTCTTCGCCGAAAATGTTCCAAAAGCCGATGTGATTTGCCTAAGAAAACAATGCACCATATTAATGTTATGCCACGTTGCTGTTGTACAAGGCAGCGGGAGCCTACGGTAGCTTTCATTTCATATTGCAACAAAATTCCGTTATCAAAAGTTTTTCATTTGCCTTTTACCACATTATTTCTCTTTTCACATTTATTCGAACAGGGCATTTTTACTTGATGCCAGAAGAAAATTTATTATTTCATTGCTGTCTTCATCGTCGAATACCGAGAAATTATAAGTATTAGTGCGACGGTAAATACCCTATAATGATGACTTTAAGATATTTATTTTATAAATGTGATAATATGTAAATTTATATTCTATAATATATCGAACTTGGAATGAAAATGGTAAAATACTAAATTTACAGTGCGAGTACTGTTTGCCAAAATATTTCATTCAAGCTGCACTTTTTGTCTTGATAAGTTTCTGTTGCATTTAAATGAAAAGCACCGTACTCAAGTAGTAGTGAGATTTTGCTACGTATGGTTAAATGTACTATAAATGGTATAATTTCAATATAATAGATACAATGCTGTTTAACTTTCTATAAACGTTGCCAATGTTACCGTTAATAGGATATAGCGCTCACTTATGATCCAACAGAATATTGCAATCCAGCGACAAACTAACACAAACGCTTCATTAATTTGCATAAAGCAAGTAAACTATAAGTTTTGTACTTTATACAAACTATGAACATGTTACCATAGGCATTAAAACAATACGCAGAGTAATACATAATGATAATATGTGTGTGTACATACCGGTGTACATATATTCTCATATATGTTAAAATACATTATTTTTAATGGTATTACAAATTTGAGAACACACACACACATAACATATATGTGTATGTATATACATATATATGTATATGTATATATGTATATATATGTATATGTATATGTATATGTATATGTATATATGTATATATATGTATATGTATATGTATATGTATATGTATATATGTATATATGTATATATGTATATATATGTATATATGTATATATGTATATATTTGTATATGTATATATGTATATATATGTATATGTATATATGTATATATATGTATATGTATATATGTATATATATGTATATGTATGTATATGTAAATATGTATATATGTATATATATTTATATGTATATATGTATATACGTACAAAAACACACACATGCACGTACACACACATAAATAAACGTATGTATAAGTGATGTTTATATTATTATTACCGAAAATATATACCATATATGCTATGCAGGCCATATAGTTGTTCTGATAAGATTGAAACATTGATTACTGTACTGTATGTTTTGTTGTTAATGTTCTTTTGTCCGACTTTATAGATTTATTGGCCGAAAACATTTTAAACGCATTACATTAGAGTTTATTACAAATTCGAATACGTCTTGTACGGTCAGCAATACAACATAACTTCTACTTAACGTGTCGTTTGTGGTGATAGTACTTTTAAACTAATAGTATAGGGTTTTAAATAAATAACTCGAAAACTTGTTTTGAATATTTTGAACGCTTTCAGAAGGACGAAATATATTTTAAAGCTACTTCATCATATACGTTCGCATTGCGTAATAGTATTTTAAGGTTAAAGATATTAAAAGGGAACGAGCATTAAACCATTTTCAAATGCAGCTCGCGTTATTAGTGATTAAGTCGGATAGACGTATTAACTTATCATTGGGTGGTAGTCGTAAAATGAAAGGAGGACAATTTTTCTGTTGTTTTTTAGTTTTATTTGGGAAAAATTTGTCATACTAGCTCTAGCTCTATTTAGAAAATAAAAATTTGGTGTATTCAATTAAACCATTAAAGTTGGTAACTTTTTTCTCTTCTATTTCTGCTTGATACAACGATATGATAGGCTTTTTTCACTCCTTGCGCAAAGAGCTACCTTTGAAGACTGCTTGATTCTCATCTCGTTTTTGCATCTGCTTAATCATTTACCGCTTAAAATTGTAGAAATTTTTCAGAGATAGCATAATGGTTTCAATAGGAAAGAGGGCACAACACTATCGATCAAAATGAGATATACATGGCTTAATAAAGTTCATTTAAAATAGAGGAAAAATGTGTCTGAATATTGATTAAAAAACTTTACGAAGTTTTTCTTTTACCTAATAATTCTATAGGTTTGTTCAAACATCAGGGAACTTTACGGGATATAATTTCATCTTGAGCAGTTTTCTTACTGCCAAGGTGGCAAAATCTGAGAGAGCTGAAATTTCGCTTAAGTCAGTGGTCAATGATGTACGACTTCGTCAATTAAAAAGTCTTACTTAGGATTCTAAACCAACCAAAGATTAAATTTGTTCTTATCGAATGTTGAGATCACGACTTAGAGCTATGTATATATACTTTAGACAAAGTACGGCGCAGTAAAACTTTGAAAATTGGTTGTCGTCATAGCAACATCGTTATTGTTTACTTGATGAAGCTTGGAAAGTATGAATAAGCGAATGAATGAAGACCTTGGAAGTACACAACAAGTCAAATAAGAACCAGTGCAAGGCGTTTCCACGGAAATATAAAGTTTTACGTAGAAGAGGAGAGCGAAGGTAGAAAAATGCTTTTTAATTTTTTGGAATTAGTTACTTTAAAATTATAGCTTTAGAAATATAACTATGATGCGCTTGTAAATATGTATTGAGTTACAACATATATATGGCTCTATAAATTGTAATTAGGATTTTCTGGTTGTTTAGGTATGTATGTTTACACGTGTTTCGATTATTCTATAAATATTAGATTTGGTAAACTTGGTCTTTTAGGTTATAAATCAACCAATCAGTTGATGTTTAATGAAGTATATATATGTAACCTATGTGTGCATGTGTATTGTATGGTATAAGCTCACATATATGATAGATGTCGTACGTTTATATTAGATGTATATCTACCCTTATATAAGTATGAATGTAATCGTATATGAGTAAGTCTCTATGGTTTAGTGATGTGTCGAAAATTAAACATTTATTTAAGATTACATATGTATATGGATATATTTATATCACCGGTATGTTCAACCTACGGAGCGGCATTTCACAAAACTATTGCGTGGAATATTTTATAATTTTAACATAAAATTTGCGTTATAACTATCTGAAAAATCGTTTCAATGTCTTGTGGTATAAGGAAAAGAACACGAAAAAATATCAACTTTTCTCTATGAAAACGTATTTGCATAACAATATTTTCTATTAACTAAGCTACCTTTATCTCCATTTAGGTCCATTTGGGGGTGATTTTTAAATGAATATTAGATTCATAGGAAAATTCGGAAAGGGGATGATTTGCGTATAAGTCGTAGGGATGATAAGTAATCCCGCAACATACTCAGTATTCTCTTATCGTGGTTAACTATGGCAGTTCTGATCAGTTAATACATATATATATATATATACTACTTTTAACTTACTTATATTATACTTTACTAAACAGTTGAACGACAATTTCGGTTAATATACGATTGCGAAATTGGTTAAGTTTTTACGTTTTATAGTCAATTTACTTTCGGAGTTTTATATACAAATTTTCAATATTTATATATTATATTTAACCTGAGACAAACCTAATCATCTCAATTCGCTAATCTGATTTGTGAAACATTGCTTATATGTTCAGGTGTTTTTTTTATTTTCTTGACCAAAAGAAAGAACTTTTAAGAAAATGAATATAATTTTATTGTTATTTTTATGAGTGCAATATTACGCAGTATTTTTAATAATGATAATTGAGTTACAGTTAAATTTAAGTTAAGCGATTACCGATTTTGTTAATTCACTAATTTGCTCTAACATATAAAACAAGCTCCAAGTGATATGACTTTGTTTCTTCATTTTTATCTAAAAATCATATAAAAATATGATTATGGAGTAAAAGGCCGACTTATTGAATGCCGTTGTCGAGATATATTACGCGCGTTTAGCGCACATTGCCTGGCAAGCACAAAATAGCGATTAAAGGTGAAAAAAAATTGTTAATAGCTTTCCGGCGATATCAATAGATGTGTTCAAAGTCATTAAAACGACTATATGGCGCTTGCATCGGCGATTAGAGGTTAAAAGAAAGCTTCTTCAAAATGGGGAGTTGAAACATTAGATCTGTTTCTCTCTAAAATTAGTTCATGACAATAGTTTGACATAAAATTAAATCGGCCATTTAATTATTTAATTATATTAAAAATTAACTTATTATTTTATTGTTGATACATTTTTTCATTTCATTTCAAGACAGCAATATTAATACACCGTACCATTTATTAAAATAAGTGAAGAAAATGACTCTATATTTTAATGAACTCACGATAATATTATTCCTAAATGGGATGCCAAGTGGAGGACCATTGAATCGCCGAAGAATATGGTTCTAGCGTAGACATATGCACTTATGCCAAATTCCAAATATGGAGTCGTTTCTGAATCTGTCATCTGAAAATAAAAAATTTTTTTTGATTGAGGTGAGGTGAATCCGTTATGAATAAAGACTTTCGGTACAATTTCTGTACTACGCTAAAGCACTTTATTCTACTGCTTTGGCGTACTTGGGAACTTTTTCATCAAATATTCAATCATTGCCCGGTTTAGCTGGTTTAGTTCTCTTCGACTTGCTTGATTGTTCCCGGCGCTGTACCTATTTCGTTTTAACTGGATTAAAGGCATAAACCTCTATCAAGAAGTTAACTCCTTTAAAGCAAACAGACGTATATCAGTCAATTAGGATGCGGCTTGATGAAAAAAAATATTACTATTTTTATGACCACACGTCTTACGTGTTGTATAACATATTTCACATATAATGCTTGTTTTTGATAATTCGAGTTTTTCCTTGACTGTTGAGATAATCGGCTTTCCTATTAAGAAAGTGGTTAGTGGAACATAAAGTTATATAAAGTTATTTGCCAGAAATTCGTCATGAGAAGTCCTCGTCATAAAAATGGTACGCTGTGAACGAATTTCATTCATTAGTAATATCAAAATAAATAGGATTAAAACTATTGGCATATAGTGACAATCGCAATGATTAGCGCCAGCACTCGTAACTTTGCCGTGACCGTGAAGTTAATTTTTGTTGAAAAAGTTGGCATAATTTGCATATGCTACAAAATTGCGAGTTACTGAGTAAATAAATGGTTGTTTTTGACAGTTTCAAACTCCATATGTCACGTTATAATCTAAATGAAAATGGAAATTGAATGTTTCTCGGCGAAAATTTAATAGATTCGTATTTGCATTGCACTTCAAATTGAACAACTGATGCTATAATTGTCTGAGGATAAAATGCCAAAAAGTAAAATATGTACAAGAATTGTTATATTCGTGAACTCCTAAATTGCGTTGAGCTACTTAAATCGCTTGAGTATCTTTGGGCCTTTGAATGCTACTATTTTTTTTTTATCTGAATGATCTGCTATTCGTGTAACACGCTGACCGTCTGAAAGAAGTGCGGGAAGAGAGAGATAGGAAAATAGAAGTCGCAATATTGTACCTGTGCACCCAAATCGGTGTTATGCCGTTACTGCAAATGAGATTTGAACCCGCCAATTGATTTGTATCCTTAAACGCAGACATCAGTTATGCATATAAACAGTATTTCATGTATTTAAATAATTGGAAAATTTTTCGCAATACATCTTTTCTCTCTCTATCTTAAATAAAAGTAATTATTATTGTTACCACAGACAGTTAGAGGTTTGGCCACAACTGTATTCAATCTTTTAATAAACAATCTAGTAATAAATCATAAGCAAAGTTCAGACTCAAGATATTGCATGTCGTTTATTTAATTGTATAAGATATGGTGATGTTTTAATTAAAATTTTGTCGATACTCCTGCCAGTAATTGCAAAAAGGGAAAATAATCGAAATACGTAGAGAATAGACCAGCCGTAATAATATTGTATCATGTCGAGTAACATTGAAATTAAGAGTAAGATTATTAAAGGATTTAAATTGAAATGTTTTTGTTCGTTACAAATTTACATATATAAACATGCATAATATTTACGTAAATATGTATTTTAACCATAAATTACTTGAAACGGGATAGTTTGCGAAAATTAACTCAATTTTTTTTGTTTTCTAACCAAAAATGTGCAGCCAACGATAGCGCATACTTGATACTTTTAAAATATAATAAAGTTATCGAGTCGAGCAATAAAAAATAGGTAGTGACAGGAAACTGGAAATAAAAAAGTCAATAACAATTTAAAAGAGCGCACGCACTACCGCAACCACATAAATTTACATTAGAAAAGTAGGATATTTTCGCAACAAATTTTGCTGCATTATCAACAAATTCGTATTTATTCTCTCCTCGTTGGTACAAAAGGAAGAGTGTAATAATGAGTAGTGTTTTATGGGAATCGTTCAAATAAGCATTACAAGAATAATTCTCAAGAGGACTCTATGAGAAATTTCATTAAATTTATTACAGAACAAAAATTTTTGCTTTTTTTGCCATACGATTGACTATACTACTATATAGTAATTTACGAATATACTTTGCTGGCTCCATGCTCGCTTAGTGCATTCATAAACATAAGCAACGATGCGACACGCACCATCCTCCCACGTCCTGCCTTGGTCATTTCGAGATTAATATTACTCTCTCTCTCTTCACTCTACTACTTCTCTACTAACATAGCTTTGTAGCTTTACGAAGTGATGTGGAGAAACGTTGAAAATTTAATGAAAATGACCCTTTTTTCCAAATGATATAATTTAGCGTAAAGTTGGAAGGAAGCAATGTCCGACGACTTGAACTCTACTGAGAAGAGGTGATGATAATGATAAATGATCCACAAAGGCCCACTCCGAGGACCCTTAGTCGAAATTAATTTCGCTCGTACGAGATATTGCCTTGAAAACTCTTAAGAACGTTGGTTGTCGATAAGTCGCTGTCGCACTTTCATAAAAAAGAAAAAGTACCTACACTACCGTAATTATTTTTCAGAGAAGTACTTTTTGAGCTGGACAATTGTCTTGTACAAGTTGAATCTAACTAAGCTTTGCTAGCTTGAATCTTTGTATGGACGACATTAAGAAGATTTATATAGTAATTCCTTGTTGAGAAGTACTTATTTGATTTAGGATACTGAATAAGGACGATTCCTTATTGATTTCAAAGCAGATTAGTCATAATCTTTTGGAATGCCAGGCAACCGGAATTTGGCAGTTGGATTTCGAATCGGCCCCAGACCCACGTATCATCGATGGTTAGCAGATTGGTGTGTAAATCATTCCACTCGGCACCAGTCTTTGATAACCTGCTGAAGATGGGCTTTTCATTCGCTCAGCGTTAGAGACGGTAGCATTTGGAGAAAACGTTGCGATATGGTTATTTAGCGGAGTATGCAACATTCATATGGCGTCTGATGGACTTAAGTCACTTAAGTTAATTCGGAATTTAATATTTTTATTTATTTATTATTTATTTAAGGTAACTTTGGATTAAAATTAAATTAAAGTTAAATTGGGCTTAATAATAAGTCGCAGGTAATTAAAAAGCACTAATAAAGCTTCATGTTTCTTCCAGTATAATATCTATAAATAGCTATAAACCACTACACGATAAGTTAGTATTCTAGTACTCGGGCATAGACACTATCTTTACAGAATCTCTTAAGTACGTTGTATCATCTTAAATGAGATAATAATGCCCAATAAAAGGAAATCTCTAGGTAACGTGCCCTTATGCATATCATATAACAATATCAGTAGTAATATCACGAAATACACCATACAATCAGATTATAACAATCATGCACTGATACATAGTGTTATAGAAAGCCTCAACTGCGACAGCAAACCTGCGCGTGTTAAAAATTACCTCAATACTCGCAGGCAGTATTCTTCTTCTTCAAGATGCAAGTACTTACTTTGTCTATATAAGATTCATCGTATATTTAGATTTAGCGATTTCGCGATAGGGCCCTACCACACAAGTATTTCGGAGCATGGGTATCGATAATTTTATGAATAAAAATAAAGTTTCCAAAAATTTCCGTAAATCGCTATTCAAACTGGTTGAGGAATATAATCATGTCCTGCCATACTTGCTTACTTTGCTTTAAACGTACTTCGCACACTTATTTACCGCCACTTGGAGTTTATTTTTGCCGATACAGTTAAGATTTCCGTATATATATATGTAGTATACAGTATGATACAGTACGATATTAACGGAACGACAAAACATATCATCAAGCTTAATTTTGTTTCAACGGAGACAAAGACCGACGAAAACTATAGTTTCGTTGTATTTTGTATTTTCATTACTGTAAAATTGAAATGATCTTTTGCTGTCAGTTGAGAGATAGCTTTAAGTCCAAGATCCAAAATCCTAATAGATGTTATTATAATAGTTTTAGTTTTTAATGAGTTTAACTTTAAGTTATTCATATCAGACTATATTGCAAGATCAGTGTGGATGCGATTGACCAAATAATCTGCAAGTCTACGAGGACGAGAGAAATAGATTTCCGCATTAACTTGATACAAATGTAGGTGGCAGTTTAGACAACAAGTAATCAGATAGTTTATGACCGTACTGAACATAGTCGATCCTGGAAAAGAATCTTGCCAAACATCAGGACAATTACCTCTTATTTCAGAGTAGAAGCTCACCGCCTTAACACACTGATATTGTTTACTTAGACATAAGATATAAGATATAATCAGGCCTACCTCTGTGGGACTGAAACCAAAATATAACTTTAACTTTTCCAGCCATAAGCCCCGATTTAGAGTATCAAAGCCTTTGAAGAAGTCAATCATTGACTGAGACTGTCATGTTGGTTTTATCATAATCAGGACGAATGTTTTACAGAACTTTGAGCATTGCAGTGTTACAACACTGTCCAGATCTACGCCCTGACTACTTGGAACTGAGTAAGATTTAATCTGCTGTAAGCCTTCAAAGACTTTAGATAGGGCAACATCAATATGAATTTTTCAAAATTGTTTCTTTTCGAACAAATTTTTTATTCTGATGTAGACGGATACTGGCAAGTTCCTGCATAAAAATGTTAATTGAGTTAATATAGATGTTCGGGAAAATTATTGCTTAGCTCCAAATAATACCAGGAATTCCTTATTATGGTTTTTGTTAGTTCTTGAAGCTACAATTTATCAAAAAGGCGCTTGGTGTCAATATATTGAAAGGCCAAAATAGAATTCACTTAAAAATTTTCAGTCTGCATCTCAGTCAGCTTATGGAAAGAACATAGAAAATTGAGGTTTTGCATTGTCAGCGAGCAGATCTTTATAGAGAGGCAGCGAAGTGAATTTTGATAAAACTGAACAAAGAAATTTCTTTGGAAATCAATGCTCTTGACTGATTGGATAGGTGGCCATGTATTGTTTGTGATTAAATTGATATGATATTCTTCTTTCTCAAAAAAAAAAAGAAGAAAGATATATATATATATATATAACTGGCTCCTTTGCTTCACTAGACTCTACCTTCATGTCTGTGAAATTTAGGAATCGAAATGTTACTTTACTTGAATAAGTATCTGTAATCGACTCGAAATTTTTTCTGTACAACCTTACATTTAGGAAAAAGAATGAGTTCAGAAATGTAAGCGTTCGATTGATGTTTTATTATATGGAATTAAAATTGGGAGAATAAAATAAATTTTGATCTTCTCATGGCTAAAGATACTTTTGAAATATCTAATTAGTTTTCTATAAGAACTACCATATATTTTATATACTGAAAACTGAATACTAAAGTTAATATATAAAAATTCAAGCGCCATATTCGCACCTTTACTTCCTGTTAGTACGTTAACGTATTCCATTCATGCTCCAATGATGAGATAATATGAGTTTTGTTTTTTGTCTTTTTTTTTCTTCAAAGTAAATACGTTCACAGAAGCACTGAACGAGCACAAAATATAAATCGTGAATAGAGGTCATGTCTACGTGTGAATGGGTGTTTGCAGTCTAAGAAGTACCTCAACAAGGAAGTAAAAAGTTCACGCGAAACCAACAAGTAACACATTCAAGCAAAAGCTCGATTTTTTGCAAAAATTAAGAAATATATCACGTAGCGAGTCCTTGCGTACTTTTACTTTTTTTTTTTTATGCATACTATTGCGCTCACCGTCGAAATTTATATTAAAGATAACGAGAATATGGAAACAGAGATTTGTTCAACGAAAAAAGAAAAATAATAATTCTTTACAATCTGGAAATGAACTATTTGCGCACATTTATATCGATATACATAGTTACCTACAAGCATTCCACATTCCACTTGAGCTAAATATACTTTTAACAAGTTTAACTAGGTACGTTTTTTCTAACTAACAACTTATGAAACCATTGGCGGCGGCTGAAGTCTTAAAGTTTTTAAAAAGAATAGCTAAGAAACTTTCTTTATGCTGTGAGTCCTATAAATGATTTCTATTATTACACTTTTCACAATAAAAAAAAACCAAACACTTTTAAAACAGTAAAATCAATCCTAAAAATTTTCATTTGTTTTTCACTGAAGAATGGAAAATATTTTGTATTTTGTGGTGCATTAAATTTTGGGATATATTAAAATTGTTGAAAGCCTTTGCGTAAATAGTTATGTGTGATAAACTTCTTTCTACCATTTATTGTGTGTCTTATGACGATAAACATTCGAATAAAAGTCATAATTTGTTCAATGTTCGAGTTTTCGCAGCGTCAATTCTTAAATGAACTGAATTTTAAGTGAAATTAAAGGTCGCCGAATAATGTTAAGCTGAATGAAAAGTCCTGTAATTAATGTCTCTATGTCCTCGGTAATATCTCCTTGTTCTCAAAATGCAATTAACCTGACCTTTTCCTATCTTTACCGAATTATTTGAGCATGGCATCATTTGAGTCACCTAAGTATAGAAAGAACTAAGTACGGATCTTAGACATGGAAAATCGTTACCTCAAGTACATATGCAAACACGTTTTGTTAATTATGAGTAGGCAAGTATTTCTGAAATTTCGATCAGATCGCCTTAATGTCGGTGTTAATATAAATTATTACTTTGTTCCTTTGCTTTATATAGTCTCAAGAATTTATAGCCAGTGTCGTCAATTTTTAAAAGTGATATTCTAATTCGAATTATTAAAACGCCTGTATCAAGGCTCAATGTTTTGTCCAGATTTTCGCATTAGTAACGTTACAAAGTTAAATATCGCAGATCTATACATATCTGTACGCATCAACAAGTTGGATTACGCTCCATCCGAAGAAAACTTTTTTTTTCTTTCAGTTACTGTGATAGAAGTTTTAAGCGCTTCTCCACACTTCTTGTAATGCAAAAAAAAAAAAAAAAATAATAAATAAATAAAAAGAAAAAATTAAGAAGGAAAGAGACGTTTATAGAACAATTTGACCAACTCAACCTTAAAAAAACGTATAAAAATATTCCATCTTTAAATATAATATTATTATAATTTCTTATGGTTTCTTATTGAAGGATTTTTTTTATAAATTGCTCACACGTCAAGACGTTCTTATATTCTTAGACAATTTCGCAAGTTAAACAACGCAAAAAGTATTTACATGTTTTTATTTGGGGCCGATTTTTCTTATCTTGCGTTCTTGCTAATGCCCCACTTTTCCCCTTTCCTACCGTTAAGTAAATACGAACATACTTTTATACATGCAAGTACAGCAGAATAGTAAATGAATGTTTTTTTTATCAAGCGCAGTGAATAAAGTTGGAACTTGAAGCAAAAATATCAAAAAATGTTTGTTTTTTGTCGTAACAAAGAAGGAAACCAAAAAAAAAAAAAATTTGGTGATTTTATCATAATCGGAAAATCATTATTGATTGAGCATTAGATTGGATTTTTGCTTTCTGGCTTTATTGTTTACCGTTTTTTTATCATACCCATCGCAGTGGTAATATTAAATTTGGAAGCAGTTGAGACGCTTTCCTTCCCTAGCGTGATTACAAAAATGAGTGTAAGCGTACTCGATCTTCTAAGAGCATTACTGCCAATTTTCGGTTCTTTGAAAAATGTAGTTCGAAAGAACCGCAGTAAAAGTTAGGAAATATGCCATAGTTTTTCCATGAGTCTGCAAAACCCCTATGCTTTTCCTTAATCTCTGTTTGTGCTTGGTCGTTTTAGCATCGGGTTTAACACAAAAATTATACAAACATACGCCAATATCCATCTCCAGGACTTCTGTTACACGGCAGTAGGATTCGCTAAGACCAATAGCCTCACGGGTATCTTCTATGAAACGAAAGTTCTTAATCGCATCTTTTAGACTTTACGTATTGCAATATGATAGAGGAAGTGCCGAGAAACCGCATAACTCTATACCAGAGTGATGAATGGAGTCAAACTTTCCATTACCAAGTTTTTATGTTCATTCCGAATCGCTATCAGATTCATACTATTTCGATTTTTCGTTTTTTGTTCCAATGTCGCAGTGGATATTGGATATATTCGCACTTTTCCTACCCTGGTCTCTTTTTGATCCAATCACTGTAAATTATGATATAAGCGCTCTTAAACCTGAAATAAATTATTAAAAATAATCAGCACACACAAAAACCGCGAGTTCGAGCGACAAAGTTATGTTCTTTTTGTACACGTACTGCAGCGCTGCTAACATATTATTATTCACAAATGCTTTTAAATGCATATAAATGCTTTCTTTTTTTATTTGTTTAGTTTATTTATTTATTTACACATGAAACTCAGCTAAAATAAATTAATAGTCGAATTCAAATAACTCTTAGGAATATATCTTATGCTAATTATTATTAAAAACTAATACGAAATATATAAAGAAGAGTAAAGACAAAAAAAAAGAAGAAAAGAAGAAAATTCGTGTACAAATAAATAAGAGAGAAAAAAAATAAAAATAAATAAAAAAAGCACGCACACATCTCACATAGAGGCACACCCATAGCTGTACAGATCTGAGTTGCAAGTGAACCCCTAACCCATTGCAAACATGCAAAAGCTTGGCAACCGATACAGTAAATCACATCAATTAATTTTCGAAGCGTAATGAGATGTGAAGATTAAATGTAAGTTTAAACACGACATGGGAAAATCTTGCGCTTTAACCAAAGTTGTTTTGATAGAGTTTAAAGAATCCGATATTGAGATTAAGTGACAAACATCATTTAGGTTTCAGCAAACAACTCTAAACGGGTTAAATAGCTCACAATTATATATATATTATATTGACTCAACTTAATGAAAATAAAATGCCCAGAGAAGCGGTTAGGGACATTAAAGCTTATCTCATCAAGTAATATGGACAAAATGACGGTACCATTAAATAACTTAATTAAGAAAGAGACGCCAAGGATAAATCCAGGTTTGTCAAGTGACGGTAAGAATAATAGAAGCAACCTATTTTCATAAGGAGGCAAAGAGGCAAGCGGGTCCTAACCCAAATTTCTAATGGTAAAAAGCAAGGATTGCTTTTGAATTGATTCAATTGTATCTATATAACACCCATAGTAAAGAAAGCACGTAACCGAGGCGTACTCCAGTATTGGCCTAACTAAGTGCAAGTATAGCTTTATTGTAACGTAAGAATCCTTCAGCCCTTTGGACCACCTCTGAAACCAGGCGTGGACCTAGCTTTACTTAAAGAGATATCAATGTCAAAATTACAACGTAGTCTTTGGTCCAATAGAATCCCTAAATCGATGAACGAATCAACGTTTTCCAACTTGTGTGAGTTAATGAAATAGTCAGTACTGAACGACTGCCGTCTTAAGAAAGAGAGCTTCTAGCGTTTACTTAGATTTAATTCCATAAAATGTGATGAGCACCATGCAACCAAATTATTTAAGTCAACTTGAAATTGATACGATTGCAATTCCAAGGAGAAGGAAGAAAACAATCTAATGCCGTCAGCGTACATTAATATAAGGCTGGATTTAATCACCGAGGGAAGGTCATTAATGTATAGATTAAATAAAAGTGGTCCTAAGTGGCTCCCTTGAGGGACGGGAAATTTATCCCAGTTGATGAAGTTAAACAGAACCATGAAAGATTCGTTATGAAGACAAGAGCTTATTCTTTTCAATAACAGTAAAGCTATGCCTGAGACCTGGAGCTTGAAGATCGATAAGTTATAGATAACTAAGTCAAACGTTTTACTAAAATCAGTGTATACGACGCCCGCGCAAGAGCCACTAGAAAAATCCTTAAAAACATGGCAAGTAAACTCTAAGAGATTTGTAACAGTTGATCTTGCTTTCAGCAAGCCATGCTGGAATGGAGATATGTAAGCTTTGACAGTCAAAGCTAAATGCTGAGTAACAATTCGTTCAAACAATTTAGGTAAGATACCCAACTTGGCGATGCCTCCATAGTTCCCAACGTGATGTCTCCTTTCACATATGTGAATTGAAATAAGGAAACTACTCTTCCAACGCAAAGGGGAAATACTTGATTTCGAAGTCTGATTAAAAAACTTTGAAATGCCCCGACGTAGCTCGTCAGAGTACGATTTGAATATGGATAATGGAATACCATCAGGCCCAGGAACATAACAATATTGTACCGGCCTCAAATCATGTAAAACGTCATTTTCTGAAATGATCAAGCTAGGAATGGAACTGGATAACTGTTAAAGTTAAATCGAAATCAGGATTGAAAAAATTTCGCTGGAAGTAATCAGCGAAGTTGTAATTTAACCAGAGGACTCAGAGTCTTTGAAATAGGCCAGCGAGGGATATATGGACATTTTTCTTTTGCAGTTGGTAAACCTGTAAAAATATGTAGGTTTAAGCAGTGAGGATTTTATCAACTAAAGGTATCTGCAATAACGTTGGTGGTTAAGGAACTAAATCTATGCATTGCAGCAGAGGAGGCGAAGTAGTCGCAAGCAGAATTACATTTCATAAATTTTTTGAAAACTCTTTTTTCCTATTTTCTCCCGTTAAACGATGGGGAGTACTTGTGAACGAATGCAGAAATAGCTAGGTTTAATACATTATAGAACGATAATAGTAAGATTTCAACATTTCCATCAAAAAATCATAATGTTTATTTGAGGAAGTTGGATTTGGCACGATCAACGGACCATCATGTTTGTAATGAAAGGAAACGCAAATTACTGGATGATACGAATCCTCAAATAAACTAAAAGGTGAACAGCGATTAATAGCTATCTCCGGGTAAATTGGCAAAGTAAAGATTACGACTGTCATTATAATTACGCTTGTATTGAAGTAAACTGCGATCGAACAATTCATTGAAAAACACAATAGTTCTATCAAATATTGAAATAGGGACCATACCACCAGAATTATCATCGTAACACCAAGTGGCTTGTGGCAAATTGAAGTCCCCGAACGCTGCGGCTATATCAGTAGGCTTATACATTTCGGCCACATCACTAATGAGGGCAGCATGTTTTTTATAAATACAGATATTCACATTTCGCGGATTATAGTAGCAAATTACATATAAATGTTTATTGGCAATTTTCACCCGAATGGTAATAAATTCAACTTCGGGAGGAATAACAAATTCAAATGACTAGCAAGGGACTGCATCTGATATGGCAACTAAAACACCAGAAGAAATGCGATCAGATCGATTGTTTCTGAAAACCTGGAGAGAAACCTGTGGAAAAGTTTCGACGTATGTAAATCAGGCTTTAAGCAAGTTGTAGTGACATTCCAAGAGGAAAACTCTATGCTCACTGAATTTAGGAACGTGGAGCGAATTTTTGAGTTGAGCTTAGGCCGTCAACGTTTTAGTAATTGACTACTGAGTCTGAAGAAACATTTAGTTTTTTGAGGGTGGAAGCACTACTGGCCGAACTAACAGCCGGAACAAATACCTTAAACGACGAGATAACTCTATGTTGAGGTGGAGCCGATATATTTCAAAATGCTAATACGCTTCAAATTTATTTTATTTATTTGTATTATTCTCAGAGGTGGCAGGCGCCAGTCTTGACACGAATACAGCCTTTCGGCAGGGTACTGCCGTCAAACAGGCGTCATTCGTATTAGGAACATTAGGAATCACGGGTAGAGAACTTTGACTTGGGGAGAATATAGTGGGAGTGATTTCACTTGCTTGTGCAACTTGTGCGACTTGCCTAGCATTGTCAGCAGATACACCCGAACACTCAAGGGGAGAGGAGGATTTAGTGTTTTTGTTGATATTTTTTGGAGATACAGACTGAACAGACTAATGGCGCCACTAGGAGGAAATACCCTTGCCACTTCAGCGTAGCTGACACGGAGGAGGGTTTCCCGGCTTATTTGTTTTATTTGTATTACCAGCTAAGTTTACGATGGAGGAAATGCCAATATTCTATGGGGGCAAGGATGGTGCACTCGATAACTTAACCGGATTTTCCAATTCTCCAGAGCCATTTGTTACAAACCAACAAGCAACACTTTAGATTATATATTTCCCAGCAGAGTTTTTTTTTTTTTTGTGATACATGCAATTTTCAATTGCATACAATCCGTACATACAAATGATGCAAAAATTTAATTTAAAATTCCCCCGACACATACGATATGACATACAAATTACTACGTTTCTTTTGCAATCGAATATCGTAAAATACCAACTGGATGGTGTTAAGATCTAAATTGAATGCAATTACTTTTTTTTGACTTTCTTTGTATGTTTGTGACATATATTTAAAAGCTACTTTATTAACAATCTTTCCGTATTTCAAGAAAATGTAAAATTGATATTCTATTCATCGTCTAGGTCTCAAAATTTAAGTTAAACTAAAGCAAAGAAGAAAATAATTGCAGTTTTCTTTAACATTCTAGTTGTAAATTTTTGTTTCTTACAATTCGTGCAATGGCCATCTGATAACAGTTTCATATCAATCGGGGCTGAGTAGTTTATTAATAAGGGCATCCTTGATTATTCATGCAAGTTGTTGTTAGTGAATTTTGGAAATAAATAAATTTATATTAAGAAATTGTTGTCATAATACAACAAGTAAGAAACTTATATTCGGCAGGCGTCGAATTTCACATACCCACCACTACGCTTTTCTCATTCTACTCGTCACGGTCTTTTGATTCCCACATCGCTGGTAATATTAAGAAAATAGTAATTGCGGTATCTGCGGTATTCATTTTACAATTAACCCATTTTTTAGTCGATTTTTTCCCTTTTTGGACGTAAAGAGTTGTTTCGTAAAGTAAGTGTGAAAAATGT
This sequence comes from Glossina austeni, assembly GCA_000688735.1. NCBI lineage: Eukaryota > Metazoa > Arthropoda > Insecta > Diptera > Glossinidae > Glossina > Glossina austeni. The sequence goes on along the minus strand of KK502545.1, from coordinate 72,520 downwards.
CAGCCTTCTAACTTTTATAATTTCTGAGAAACCCACAAATTTTTGGTAAGAAAAACGTAGTTGCGTTTAATTTATGCTTCACTGCGGTCTTCTGCTCTGATCAATTTATCCCGTTTCCAATGCCAATCTGCGTAGAAAAACTTCCAATGTTTCTTGGAACTTGAAGTCGATGTCTTCATTTTGGAGAGTGCCAGCAAACACCACACAGACACATGGATGGACGGACATGACTAAATCAACTCACAATTTTACGCTGAACAAGAATATGTAATATGTATGTAAAGATTATTTTTGAGGGTTGCATACATTACATACAAAGCAAAATGAGTATACCACCCCTCAATGGGCTGGTATAAGAAACACTGTGAAACAATTAAAAAACGTAGTAGAATACCATTGCTCTCAAGCACTAATGCAAATGTAAACAAAACCACGTGTCTTGCACTCATTGATCGTCGATTAAATATTAAAGATCTTCTACGTTTGGTTGGAATATCGATTGGAACAATTCAATAAATTTTGAAGAACGCACTGTTGCTTGCTTTCAACCTTGTGATACTCTACATCACTTGAGGTAAAAGGGTATATTAAGTTTGTAAAGATGTACAGCAGGATTGATTGGTTCTGCATTGTCACTTTCTGAGTCGATTTATACTTATCTGTCCGTTTGTCTAAGTTGTTTTCTTCTACAGTACAGGATTTTTGAGATATTTTGAGAAAATTTGTTACACAGGTAGGTTTTGATCTGAGGATGGGCGCTATTGAAAATCCTTTGGATCGCACCGCTTTTTCAATGACTTTTCATATAAATCCTTTTTAACATTTAACAGGCATTTAACGGTGGTCCATGTCCCACTATAATGTTTTTACTTGTTTTAAAATAAATCCTTTTTTTAAGTGATTGAAGAGCTTCTTTGCCTGAGTGCTGATAGTCCGAAATGATGAGGCGTGGATTTATTCTTACTATTCAAAAGCAGCTCAACAATCGAATGTCACTCTGAAAATGAAGAGACGCTGAAAACACCACGTCAAAGCGATATTTGTCGACAACAGTTTCCAAGAAATTCAAGAATCGCTCTATTTTACAAATTAACTTCTGTGCTGATGGACTATTTGAACGAAAAAAACTTTGACTGATTATTAGGACGGCTCGTCATTTTAATATAAAATTTGGCTCATTGTTCGAGCATTGCTTGTTATATGTAACGTAAATAGCAAAAACTAAGAAATTGTCATGAATTTGTCTTCGGTGGTTATGAGAATGTTTATTATTATTTTATTATTTTATTTTTTTTTTTTTTATTTTCTGGTACTTATCTACCGGATTTTCTATTTTTTTCGTTTACTTTGTCGTCAGGTTTCTTCCTCCTTTCATCAGCCATATAAAAAAATAAATAAATAAAAAAGAATTCATTATCGCATTCTTTGTGGCCAGCGTCATTTCCAAATCAATGTTTAGGAAATTTTATGCATCAGTTTTTTTTTTTAATTTTTTTTTCCCCACAAGATGTGCTTTATATTATTTGGCCCAGAAGGAAGCTTCAGCCTGTAAAGTATACATATTCGTTGTCAACATTAAATTAAATTCTGAATAGATTTAAGCATGTCCATCTTTCCGTCTATCCGTCTGTGTATTGTCCGTTGTAAAAATCCTGCTTCAAATTTGGCAGAAAGATTGGAAGTTCTTACATGCATTGAAAGTAGGTCAAATTGATCGAAGCACATGCCCATGGTATCACGCAGACTGACTTTCTCTACCTGTCTTTCAAAAAGAATAAAAAATTTGTTTTTTGCTTACAACTCATAAGCTGCAGCAGATAAATGTAAAAAATTTGAACGCATATTCTGGGACGCCGTAGTACCTGTACAAACATTAAAACTATTGACCACGTCTACCCAATATTATAGTGTATCAAAGTTTAGTTACTTTTTTCAATACATTTATAGCGAGCAGAAGCAGGCTTAAAAACTCCCATAAGGCGTATAAATTCTTGACCTACACATGTCCATCTGTTCGTCTGCCCAACTGTGCAGTGTTTGTGGTAACCACCCGTTTCCCTTTAGCAACTGTGAAGATACCACTTACAAACTTGCAAAAGAATTTGAATTTCAGAGAACATACCTACAACGCCCGAACCCTTATATTACAAAAACTGTGAACTCCTTTTTTTCCGTGTTTTTTGCGCACATTTTTTTTTTGGGATAACGGTAATGAATATAAAAGATTCGATCACGACTGAATATAATTTTCTTAACTGTTAATTGTTATTAAATTATATTTAAAGTTAAAACTTATTAAGTTATATTTTTAGAAACTTTATGTGCATATTGGTTTATATACATTTTTCAACACGAATGATTTAAAAAGCATCCAAATATGTTTGGCTTCAACAAGAATTACATATAACTAATCTATAAACACTTGTTACTAGGACTAATCTTAAACGTCAATATAATTCGTGCTTCCCATCCAACAGTGTCGATATTAAGCGCTTATACCGCCGTACAGCTTGGGGCTTCCTAAGTATCGTTTATTGGTACTCAAGACTCGCGTCTTTTTTATATTTTATTAAATGACAACTTCATTTTGCTCTCTTTATTCAATTTTGACCCCAATGCGATGTTAACTATTTTCTAGGGAAAGCTTCATACAATATTTTGCTTGGTTACGTTGGTTACATGGGTTTTAAAATAAAGTGATGTAAGAAGTAAATAAAAAAATATTCAAAAACAAAAGGAATTGAATTCCATAAACTAGCAATGAAGTAATTAATGAAATAAATAAATTACTTTAATTATTAATATAATAAAAAGTAAATTTTGTAATATATGTTTGTAATTGTATGTCTATACAAGGACTTATAACAGCCAACTTTATAATTTATAATATTAAAATTAAAAAAAAACAAAATCAGTTTTAGTTTATTTAGACGCAAGAAATAAATTGTAGGGCTAAAACATCTCGATAACATGAAGAAAGAAACCATTGCGTCTGATATGTATATATTTTCCTTAACATTACTTGATTATTTAATAACAATATTTGATACTTTTATTGGTTTGTTTAGTAGAATGGATTAGGCCTCTTGGCGATAAGACTAACAAATCCAGTAGAGTGATGGGTTTTTATTATTTATTGATGCTTTGCGCTGTGTCAATGACACCGACGATGACTATGTATGGAGAGATTGATAATACAGAAGTGACTACAACCTCTGGCAAGTTAAAAATATTATTTGGGCAATTGGAATAAAAAACAAACCAAAAAAAAGAAGTGAAGAGAAGTTTGTAAGTAAACAATTTTACTTGGAATTTATTTAACTTTCAATTTGAAGCGGTTTTCTTTTGTAAGTGCAACTCTAAACAGCCAATAGTAACGCAAAGTGCCAGCTATTTTGCTTACGTCTGATTTAACAGCTTTGGGAGATTGCGTCTCGCACCTCTTGTACGTACATGCCGTAGAAAAGGTCGAAAGTTACCTAGAAGAAACGTGGTTAACGATAAAGATCATCAGTGCCTACATGTAGTAAAATGACAGGTACATGTAGCGTTTCCGTTATCACTAATAGTAATAGCAAAGATAATTGGCATTCCTTTAATCATGTCCGCTTTCATTCTTAATATTAGTATGATCAAAAATGTTTCTTGATAAGACGTCACGCTGCTTCAAACGTTTACAACGCAAAAGCATTTAGAATTCTTCGTTTTTAAGTGAATATGCGCTTTGGTATATATATAAATATGTATATATGAAAAAAAACCAGACACTAGGTAGCAAGTATAACTCGATTTTGTTTCATGTTTATATTCATATGGATGAATTCTAAATGTCCTATTCGCCAAATGTCTCAACAATTATCATTGAAAATTTTCAAAAGAATTGTTAAGACATTTTTCATAAGTACCACTAACATTACGGAGTACGTTATGTTGATCCTTTTTAGTTTTCCATTTTCCAAAAAATATATAACACACCTAACACATCCATTGTGTCGGAAATACATCTACCTTTGAAGGTCGTGAAGTTTAGCTGTTCTTGTTATAGAAAAATTGAATGTAAATTTCAAAATAGGTCCGATAATTTCCACTGTGTGGCACTTAAAAGAATCTTTGTCTTAAGATCAATCAAGTGGTGAAATCCTTTGCCTTCAATTGTAAACACATTCCATACTGTGGTTTATGAACAACGTTACAATTAAGTATTTCTAGATTAAACGGAAATGGCGGAGAAGTTTTCGTCGCTTATTGTTTTCGTTTCAATTCTTTTTCGGTTCATTGCTTCATGTCCATGCGAGAAGTACACCAAATCGATTTTCGGATACGTTCTTAAAATAGTTAACTCGCTTATTACTAAGACGTTCTGAGAATGTAGACAATACAGTTATGATTAAGATTATCTCATTTCTGTCCCGTTTAATTGAGCCAACGACAAAGACTTTTTTAGATCAAAAGTGATTTTCTATCTATAGAAAAGTAGGCAGTTCAAAAAAAAAGGCAGTTTCAACTGCCTTATGTCTGAAAGACTGTCTGGTGTATCTATGACTTTTGAATAATGTACATCAAAAAGAAAAAATTGATTTGTCCTGGCTTAATTTATAAATAGTTTAATTCTGTTCTATTTTGTTTATAATTTGTCCTGAATATTTTCCAAAACGACCAACTGGACCACTTTGCATAATTGATTGGATGTTTCCCTATTGAAATTTATGCGAGAGAACGATACCAGCGTTGTTTGATGTTTTCTTCATACGTTTTTAAAACGGTTTCTCAGGTAATTTCATGTAACTAATATGCAGGCAAGATTTACCAGAACTATTCAATTATCGTTCGTTAATTCCTTCTATATATTTGACGAACGCTTTGCCAGCTAAATTCCTGATGACGATGTGGCGGGCAAACTTAAAGAGAGAAGCGATGCAAGCGATCCAATTATTTTTCACAAATCCGCAGTGGCTCACATAGGTTCTGGCATGTTGAAGCTTAAGTAATATTACGGTCCACATGTTCACAAAGAGTAGGAAAATTTATTAAGAAAAATAAACTCTTACTTTTATTTATAAGCGAATGTGAACTCGTTAACTCGTGGAGCCTAGACACGTACAACAAACACATCTAGTGGCAACGACAAGTAGATGTTCATTTAATAAATTTTTAGTCAAAGGAAACGAAAAGATGCAATTAAAAGACAGGAGCCTATACAAGAAACCAAAGAGATGTAGACGGTTTACTACTCTTCTTTTCGGAATGCTTAATTGAGCAGTGAATGTTAACTGCCTCAGAGGTGTCATAAAATGATATATACCGATCTTTGTCAATTATTTGAAAAATAGCATCGAATTAAAACTTTTACAATATTTTTTACGTCTATTGAGAAAACACCATGAGCCTTTCAATTAACCTAGCACGTATTTTCCTATTACATTATGCATGTGAACTATTAGGTTCTTGCATATATTTTGATCATTACTTCGCTTGAAATAGGCATTTGTTGAGAAAAGTTCAAACAATATATATTAATTAAAATAATTTCCATAACTTTCTACAACTTTTCCCCATCTTTCGAGCAATATAACGATACCGTGATGTTTGGGACGTGAGGCACAACAACACCGTAATAATGCCTCAGCCACCGTATGCACTGGACTTGGTCTCTTGCAACTTCTTCCTCCTTCCAAAACTGAAAAGGTCCATGACAGGAAGGACTTTTGCCATGATTTAGGAGATAGAGGCCGCATCGTTAGAAGAACTCAAGATAGTGGCAAAAAGCGCACATCAGAAGTGCTTCGAGGATTGGAAAAAACACTGGCACAAGTATATTATATATAAAAGGAATTACTTTGAAGAGGTAAAATTAGATTTTGATGAATAAATAAATATTTTCCGAGAAAATTAAAAATTCACCTTTTTTTGTGAGCACACCATGTACATATAGTTGGTGTGAAAAAGAAGGAAATGTGGGCAGGAAGAAGAAAATGCCGGAAGAAAGTTACGTTAGGAGAAAATGGGGAATTTCTAGAAAAGTTTTTAGCAGAATTAATTATAAATAAAAGGCATAAGTTGAAATCAGTTACCCTTTTAGTAAGCCACTGATAAAGGCAGACGTCGCTGAGAGCATTGTAAACAAAGTACGTGATGGAGATTAAGGTGTAAAAAAAAAAGAAGAGAACAATTATTTATCTTTGAGCTATCATTTCCTATACACACATAATCTCTGGTCATTATTAAAAGAACAAACGTCAATGCCATTGAACTCTCTAAAAATAGAAATAGTGGTAACAGTTTTTCAAAGACAAAAATCAACCGGCAAAATAGATAACAGTTTGCAGGCAGACGTATTTTTCTACATCATAACATAAATATTCTTTAAACGAAATGATAATTTTAATTAAATTTACTTTTATTTTGGGGTGTTTTTTCTTCTTTTTCACACAGAAATATCACCAAAGAGTCAACAAATACAAATGAACTTCGAAACCTCAAAATTGACAATGTGTTAAGCCCTTTTGAATGATTCTAGTAACAAGTAATATTAGATTTGTATTGTGACCACAAATATGCATTGTATGGAGCGAATGAAGTGAGATAAGCGATATGTATCAGTCATAATCCGGTTTTGGTTTTTATTGCTTTCACAAATGGATGCTTGACATTCCCACCGGTTATTGTTATGCTATTTTCTTTGTTGTATATCAAATAACAAGATGAAGATATTCTGCTACCATTAAGATACAGGATAGATACGTTTATACATATATGTTATAATTTGGTAACTGTTAAGTCGACTTTTACTAACGATGATTATCATTAAATCCAAATGTTTTTACATGACAACTCTTGACTTTTACATTAAGTGTGACAACTGTCGTTGTAAAATTGTATAAAGGCTGCTGTCCTAAAAACTCTGCTGTAATGCATCTATGCGTACTATGCAAGCGTTATATTGCCAGTGCCGGTGTTGCTGATGACGGCTTCGAGATTTTTGGGTATCACATGTTAATAATTGTTGGCAGTTCATGTTCTCATGTACGGAGCTGTACATAATAGTTTCATGTAAGTAACTATTTGATTATCAAGATTTGGCATAATTTGCATTGATTTGCAATTTCAAGCGCTCTTCATTACTAGCCGTAGTACTTTTCAGCGCATGAAAATTGCGTACGGCAAATTTTGGTTGCACGAAACTCTTGTCTTAACGTATAGTGTTAATATGTAAATAAGTTTTGGAGGTTATCAGATTCACAATTTCAATACTTTCTCTTATAAATATGTTGAGGTAGCGATTACATTGTATTGAATTTGATTATCAATAGAAATTCTTTTCGAATTCGATATTAAAATTGTGCAAAGCGACTGCTTAATAAGCAAAAGAAATTATTATTGCTCGCTATAATCTACCTTTTATAGGTTTGGCTTTGATATCGATGGATTTCATAAACGAAGAACGAATTTGCGAATGCAAATACATATGGACAAGCATAAAATTTGCTTAACGGGAATGTCAAACGCGTATACACAGTAATGGGACCGTATGATGCGTCTGTTTCATAATAACACAGTCTTGGTTTTCTCTCTACGCCGACGACAGACATTGGCATTCTGTTTACCGATATTTGCGTTTTTTTTTTTTGGCGGTTTGCTTACGTAAAATTGTAAATTTGCGACCGTTGTTGAATGGCAAAATGACTTAAAGTTTTGTTGCTTGTTAATGGTTGAAGATTTTGATTTACGCTTAAATTTGAATCATTTTCATGCCATAACCATTAGAAAGAATGAGTAACAGAAAGAGAAAGAGACAGAGAGAAAAGAAATGTTATGTACGCTATAAAAGCAGAACTAAGAGTAATAAAACCTTTCACAATCACTAGAAAATTGGGTCGTATGCAAATCACTATATAAGGTTGCTTTGGGGTTGGTGTTGGATTTTTTTGCACACATTATGCTAGTTTATGCAAAATTCATCTACAGCCTCTATTTGCAATGATAACAATTTGGATTAGGTCGGCATTTGATTACAATGCAAATCAAAGAAAAAAAATTAACTTATGCTATATATATGTGTACATACATGCATATATATATATATCTATGTATATATAGATATACGTGCATGCATACGACTGAATTCAAATGTTTGTTGTTCAATATTTATACCATTCACTGTATATTTCCAAATATCCTATAATTAAACGCCAAATTGCTTTGACATGTTTTTCTTCGAAAACAATATCAGGTTACTATGTTCAATATATTGCGTCTAGTAATTGCTGCTATTGTTTTGACAAATAAGTTGATATATTTTACCTATTTACAAACGAACTTGTTGAAATGCTCTCCTTGAACGAAAAATAATGTATAGGAGATGAGTTGATGAATATTTTATCTTGCAGTCCATAAAGTAACGGTAACTGTTTGGCATGTTTCGCCTGATTAGACAAAGTTATCTTGCCGGCGATTCAGTTCAGATGATTTTGCCAGCGTTAAGTCACTTAGACGATTAAAATAATTTGCTTTGTCGAACAGGTATCATCGGTTCAGTACTCGCTAAACTGTCCGTACCAACTGTTGAAAACTTTTTAAAAGTTGCATATTTGCCACCTAGCTTTAATATTATTTTTTCCATTTTTTTATTTATATTTGTTTATTGTTTTTATTTTAAACCACATTAAAATACAACGGTTCTTTTCTTGTACCTTTATTTGTTGTTTTAAAACGTAGGTCATCAGTTAATGGCTATAGAAGTAAAAAATCTTACATATTTACCGAAGAGCATTGATTACAAACTATTATAATAAGTGAGCTTTCAGTTATAATTGCCAGACAATCGTTATTATTTGTGATGTATCTTAACTCATGCATGAACGTAAACATAATTTTATTTATTTAGAAGGTGAACGAACGTCCTTCTTCTTTTTAAGGCGCACTTCTATGCGGGTGTTTTTTGTACTTTCTTTACAGAAAAAAATAAAGTTACTTAGCTTTTGCAGTACTTTGCCCTTTAAAAAACAAAGAAAAACGTTTCACACATATTTCTCTTTTATTAGGAAATCCTGTTCGGCTTTGCTAAACATTTACAATTTATGAATTCCACTTTTGCAAAGCATCTCTTTGCATGCTTTCTTGAAAATATTCTAAAGTTTTACATGTAGAGTTGAGACGTAGCTCAGTAAATAATTCCAAAATGTCAAAAATCAAAAGATGCGCTTATACCTGGACATTTCGCTCTTTTCTAATCCTCAGAAGAAGAAATCAGAAACCATCTAGGGCATGCATATTCTGATTAATTGATAGATCATGTTTGTTTGACTGTCAATTGGCGCAAGTTTTGCGGTCAAAAAAAGTGCATTAGAAAATTAATGTTTCCTGTGCGCATAAATTGTATAAACTTGATAAGGACGCAGTTCAAAACTTAGAAAAGAAGGTAATCTGCCTACAAATACGACCCGAATGAATTCTATAACTTACATTGAAAGGTAGAGACTATTCCGAAACTTGTTATATCAACAACGATATTTAAAAATGTCCCTAATAAAGATTATAATGTTTTAGGTGCAAAGCAAATTGGTACATGCTGCTGTAAGATTGCAGTTGATTGATCGGGGTTATCTATCAAGGCATACAATACATCGTTTTTCTTTGCGAATTTATTTATATGCCAATCAAAAACCGCACATATGCCAAGGTACCCATACGACAATGAATTTTTTTAATATTGCAACTGTGTTACTTTATTGTGTTACTTTGTGCGGATGTATGCAACATCCTGAAAGACTTGAGACAGATTCATCTGTTTGTTTTCTTCTTTTTCTTCTCTACAGACTAGAATTTTTGAAATATTTTGATGAAGTTTAATATGCCGACCTATTTTGACTTAAGGATGAATCCTACTGAAAATCGGAAAATCGTATCGGATCACTTTTCGGCTACTTCATATATAAAGGCTGTTTTTTGAATATCTGTGGTGTGATATAGGGTATTTAATGATGGATCGTGGCCCACTATGATGTTTTATATAAAAAAAAATTTCAAGAGAGTACTTTAATCCTTTGCACTCGATTTTTTTTTTCATTCATATTACCAGCAACTCGAAGCGATTTTAGTGAAAAGATCATATTCAGATGTGAGTTTGATATACGCATTAAAAGAAAAGTCGTCGTTGTATGTTATTATTTTTTTAATTCTTTATGAACACAAATGTTATGATATATAAAAAAAACAAAGGTTATAAAATTATTACATTTTGTAATCGTCCAAAGTGTGATACCTCTCAAAGCAATTGCCAATATGTAATCTTTGCTTTTCTACACAGTTATCACAAAAATGATGGGTCTGCCCTCTTTCGCCCGGAATTTTCCTATTGGCACACACTACACTTTCTTGGTGCCAAAACGTATAATATGTAGGTGGTTGTTGAGCCTGCCCTCCGTATTTGGTGTGTAAGTGTATTCTCGAGATAGGCTGTTTTGTCGAAAATTCCCAACCAATTGCTCCACCAACAATTTTACGAACTTCAAATGTGACATCGGTTTTTCATTATCTATTTTTTTAGTAGAAATGTACAATATGTATGAATTTACTGTACACATTTCCATCCCCCAGAAAAACAGGTTTCTCCACCATTTCAGGGATTTTCTCAAGAAACAATATGTTGCAGCATATTGGTCGGCCCGATCTACTCCACGCATATTTTTTGTGTAATCAATAACCGTTTTAGGTTTTTGTATTTCGACCAATTCACCACCAAGCACTCTTCTGTGAACCCATATCAAACCCGCTTCATTACGAGTACTTAACAAAGTTTCCTTTTGTCCTTCCATGCGAGAACTAGGGTTTTGTCTTCTCTACTAGCTACTGTTTTCCTGTCTCTTACAAACTGCGGTTTTTTTATTACCCTTGGTAACTATTTCCTATTTCTTTTTATTGTGCCGGTGAGGAAGCAATTCATTTTTAGCAGTTCTTCAGCAGGGACTATACTTGCATAATACCTGTCGGTTTACATATGATAACCTTTAGCATTCGGAACATTGTCCAGTAATTTTCTATACAGGCCTAAGGGAATTGTGGAACTTACAGGCAGATCAAGTCTTATGAGACTTTCGGAAGTAATACTGCTGTAATAAGGCAAAGCCGAATAAAGATAGCCGGTATTTTAGTCGGCCAGAACGTAAATTTTAATTCCCCAATTAGTGGGTTTAGCTGGACTATATGACATAAAACATACTTTCCCCTTAAATTTTATAATGGATTCATCGGCACAAATCGACTGATAAGGTATAAAATGTTCGGAAAATTTTGAGTTGATGTATTGTAAAAAGTTATTAGCCTTTTGAATGGGGGTCCTTAAGCATGTATTTCGGCCTTCTGGTGCATTTTTGTGTAAATGCAGCATCCAAAATATTTGCATGAACCTATCTCGGGCAAATCCCGACATCCGAGAAGAATGGAATTTTACTGGTGGATTTGGTACACCAATATTCCTGGAGATTTGGAATCGGCATGGTTCCCATATTCTAAATCACTCTAATGAAGGCCAGAAATTCTTTCCGATTAACATCACTCCATGTATACCATATTTATCTCTTTGAGAATTGCATTCTGCGTAGTTTTGAATTTGCGTAATCATTTGTCTCTTTTACTCTGGAATCGATCAGTGCATCCGTAAAGTATAATCGAAAAAAATCTAATGGTTCTTTTATATCGTTGGAAATATGTGGTCCGGCAATTCGAGGTGAAATATCGAAATCCATAGGAGATGGAATATTATCCACTTCCGAAACATCTGTCCATTCGCCATTTCCATGTGAACATGTTGTGCCTTCTACATTTTCTCCTGCATCACTTTCAGGAAATGTAGTATTATCATTAGAATCGGATTCATGGCTTAGTTCAATATTGTCTGCGTTATCACTGCTAAGAGCGTCTATATTATTTATGTCATGTTCACTACAAACTTCAAAATCTAATTCATCACTACTACTTTCAATATCACTATAGTTATCACAAATTTTTCTTTTATTTTCCATATCGGTGATGTAAATATGAATCTAAAATATAAAAACAACAGATAAACTCGAATCTGATATACTCTACTGTTGAATAACAGGACTTAACTCACTTGCATCCAAGTGCGATAAGCGGGATGTTGTTCAAACCGCAATTATCGGCTATTATCAAAAACATAACAATCCGCCAGCCGCGACCGTCACTTGTCATCAACAGCGAAACACCCGAATGCTAGATTTTAGTGCGAAGGGTTAATATATATTTGCTTTTCAATTGTACTAAAAATCAAATAACGATTGCAATGTTGCGCTTAGAAATTTGTGATATGTTTATATTTATAACTTTAAAAAAGTCAATCCAAAAAAAAGAGAAGTAAATAAATAAATAAAGAAAATAAAGTTGCAAACAAGTTTTTGCTATTTCAACTGCAACGCAGATGTTGTATTGAATTGAGATTTCAATGCTTCTTTACTTTTCGATAGTTTTAATGTGAATTTAATGTTAGACATTTTTTTGATTATTATTATATGTTACTTACTCATTCACCACCTATCCCGTCGTCCGCTTCATCGTAAATATAACTATAATGTGTTGGCTTAAACCCAAGTTACTTGAGTTTCCGTAGAGCAAAGCGCAAAAGGAAATGTTAGGCGGAAGTTGCAGGTGAAACTTTTTAAGCATGCCTCCCTTACGGAAAATAACCCCAATGTGTGTCTGCACATGTGTGTAAAGGGTAGCTGGTGAATACTGATACTATTGCGCGGTTATTTTCATACGCATTCTGATGTAATATTGTTACAGTTGTTTACTTAAAAAACCTGATAAAATTGAAGTGAAGAAGTCAAAGTTATTATCAGTTCCTTTCTCTAAGTTTAGTTGTTTGATTTTTCCTTTCTAACGTATTTTAAGGGCTTCCTGTTTTTAAGCAACCGGAAATTAACAACGAGCATATTGAAAATCTGTCATTTAATTTCTTTACAGCATCTTGATTGTTAACCAATTTTGTTTACCATTTCACTGTCAACCATTTGCACGCGCATATTTGTCGGCATGAAAATCTTTTAAAGTTTCTCCTTTTATAAGTTATTCAATTTATGAATTTTGTAACTTTTTATTATATTTAAATTTCCTGAAGATTTTCCTTTTTTTGCTGTATAGGAAGCCGACAAGAAAATTAAATCAAAAATATTATATATTTTTCTAGTCTCTTCATTAACCCGATATTTTTTTTTTTTACAGTAGCAACGATGTAAGTTAACTTTGCTTTCGTTTATATGTTACCTCATGTTCCGTATACCGTATAATAAAGTTGAGAAATAAACTCTGCGTTGTTTTGCCGAATATTTTCGAATTTTGGCCAAAAAAATTTTGATAAGATAAGGTGAACGAATGTGAAAACATTTGAACATTAAAAACGATTGAAGTCTTAATTAAATTTTGACACAATTATCTTTAATTATTTTATTATATTTATATTTATATTTATGTATAAAAGTAACAAAAAATAACAGAAATATTACATTTGCCTTGGTCTAATAATTTTGTATCAATCAACCACTGGCAGGATACGTTTAATAATGGATTTAGATTCCACATGAATAATATATTAAATAAAATAAAACCTTGACGACGTTTTTTCATTAAAAATCAAAAAAATTTCCTTTTCTATTATGAATTGGTTCACCAAATATATGCTATTGTGATCGATAACCATTAGAATATAATATTAATGTAGACTTCTTAGTCTTTCTGGGTGTTAAGCTTAGCCAAGTGATTTCTATACCGTTAAGAGAATCCTGCAGAGAGCGGATTAGCCAAGCTCTTCGCGGTTCGTGGCCAAACTCTGGTGGATTCATTAAAACTTCCCAGCCAAGCTCTCTGAATTTTTACCAATACATTAGAAATTATTGTTGCCTGGCATTGGTGGTATGGAAGACCATGACTTTCATTTTAAGCAATTCCGAATGCTTCTGAGTTGCCATGTATATTACAAAAAAGTGGATAAAGTCAGTCATGCGTATCCGATATTACAAAGTACAAAAATTTAGTTTCAAAATCGAACATACATTCTACATCCTACAACACTTATGGTACAAAGGAGAGTTTGAGATAGACCCATCTTTTATAATACCGAACGATTCAGAATCTTATATGAGATATATGGTAGAATACTTTGGGATGAAATTTGGCCCATATCAGTAATTTGGCATAAAAATGAACTACTTTTTCTACTACTACTTTTTTTTTTTGTCCATAAAGTTTTCAAGAAAAATAAGCTTTTATAAGGCAACAATAAAGTGTAGTCTTTATAGCTTTATGATGAAAATAGGTCAAGAATTATGTGTGGTTTGACAAGAAATATAATTAGCTAACTTCGGACCATTTGACATCACCTTTTGGACCCCATGCTATCGAAGGGTACACATAAAAACGTAAGTTATAAGATTTTATCGCAAAAATAAGTGAAGAATTGGATCAGGAGAATTTGTTTAGAGTATTTGAACACCATTTAGAAGAATTAGTGCATTTTTACGAAATTTTTAAAGACATTCCTCTTCCGATCGTGGCACTAAAAAGGATTGAAAGGGTAAAATAATAATAATCTAATTCATCATAAATAAGATAATTCATCAAAGGTTGATTTGAAAATCAAGAAAAAAAAAAGATTTTGTTATCAGTTCAAATGAACAAATGGAAAAGTATTCAATGCTGTTAATATTACAAAATTCATTGAAATCCGGATTAAATGTTTATTATTCTTATTTAAGTTTTGACACGTTGCAAATAACGAGTCAACACATAAATTACTGAATAAATGTATAATAAAACAGTTCATTAAATATTCATAAAGTTTTATTTCTTTAATATTAAATGAAATTTATTGGAATATTTGAAATTTTTGATTTCAACTTTTTTGTTTTTTCATTTTCATAAGTTTACATAAAAACACAGTAATTGTAAACAAATGAAAGCAACTTAGAAAATTATACATGTCTTGGGACGAATTTTATATACTCAACATCTTTTAAGTTTTTCAGTATCGATTGGTTGGTTAATCACACCTATATGCAGATTTGCTCTATGAACTTAAGATGAGAATATGGGAGCCAGATTTGAAGTTTTAATTTATATATATATATATGTATATATATAGATACAAACATATTATTATCTTCTAATCCGTATATTAAGGTTTCACAAATGGAGTCACAAAACAAAAATCAAACCAAAAGTGGACGATGTATAGTACGGCAAATCAACAAATTTCAACCAATATCGAAGCATATATTCATATGGTGAAATATTATTATATAATGAAACTCCTACACATTTATAACATATATAAAGAATATGATATGATAACTCTTTCAACTCACTGATAACTAAAACAAAAAATGTTCGCATGTTTTTTGATTTTTTTTTTTATAGACGTATTGACATTTAACTAATTTACTTTGTTTAAATTTAGAAACTTTGAAATAAGTAACTACAATATTATTCAACATTGGTATTGATATCAATATAGTAAACTTATATATGAATGTATTTATTTATTGTCAACACTTGTTGGCATTTTCTTGCCTTGTTATTTATGATGAATAGTATGTTACATAAAAGTACAACACTAGACCAAACAATGCATATACATACGTATATGTGCTTTAAGTTTTCAGTTTACTTATACATATATACAGTATGTGTATATATATATAGTATAGTAGTATATATTGTATATATAGTATATATATATATACAGTATGTGTATATATATATAGTATGTGTATATATATATAATATAGTATAGTATACTATATATACAATATATACTACTATACTATATATATATACACATACTGTATGTATATACACATACTGTATACATATATATAGTATATATGGTATATATATATATACAGTATGTGTATATATATATATGGTATATATAGTATATATAGTATATATAGTACATATAGTATATATATATATACAGTATGTGTATATATATATATGGTATATATAGTATATATAGTATATATAGTACATATAGTATATATATATATA
>KK502545.1:0-56434 GCA_000688735.1 Glossina austeni | reverse complement strand
TATATATATATATATAGTATATACATATATATATATATATATATATATACTATGTATATGTATAGTACACATACGATGCATTATATATTTTTATACTGAGCATTCGAGAATATACTTAAATTGTGTATACTATACGAGAGCAGAATTTATTTAGAAAAATCCTATTACTCACCAAAGAGGTATTTGTTTATTTTCCCTTCATAAAAGAAAGAAAAAACAAATAAATAAAAGTATAACAAAAATAGATGGTTATCATTGTTTAGTGTGACGTATGGTTACTTAAGTATGAAAATAATAAGAATAACCGTCATAAGACGAATCTTCGGTGCGCACTTTATCATGTTTGTTCATGCACAGATCAGATTATTATATTTAGATCAGATTACATTTTTCCAATTAATTTACAGTGAAAGGCAATAATTCAAGTTCTTTCAATTCAATGTAATTGCAATCAATTGATTCAAATCTATGCACTTATAATATCGGATATATATCCTTGAACCTAAAAGATGTATGTATTCGCTGTCAAAGGCGGAGAAGATTTCTCAAGCGCTTTTGCCATTTTGGACATAAATTTTTACTAGCTTTTTGTTGTTTTTTTTGCTTGGAAGATTAACAACTGATTATTTTCACTCTTACATCCTCCAACCCAGTGTAACTATGGTTTGTAACATCGGAAAGGGTACGTTTTCGAGATGTCATAAAGAATATATACGTTCTTTAGGCTTTAAGTTAATCTTTAAACTAATTCACCTAATAGGTTCCTTTATCTTCTCTGGCTATATTCTCTGCTCTCGCAATTCTCACGTCTATTATGTCCATTCTCCTCTATTCTAGCCTATTTCCTGGTCGAGTGCATCCAAATAGTTAACGCATAACAACTAAGAAAGTTACATTAATAGTCGAGAGGAGTGGGAAAGACGTCATAATAAGCTTAGATTTTTTTGATAGTCGTCAACGTTCTTTAAGACATACTAAGAAGTGTTTTACAATGGGGATTGTACACTGCACTTTCTCAGTAACTGTACGGACACATCGAGTGATAGGTAGTAGCGATCACTTACTTTTTTCGTTTTGTGATTGCGACGTAAGTTTTACTTGAGAATGAGTTTAAATTTGTTTGGTCAAAACTTTGGCAACACAGAGAAAGAAATTTCTAAGAACGTAGAGAGCACATATATTCGAGTTGATTTAATCATCTCCGAATGTCCACTTGTCCGTCTAGCTACTTGTGTAACGGCTGTGGCAGACATTCTCTTGGCCCCAAAAAGAAAATTAGGTGCGATAAACAAACACATTGGAATTATCTGTATCTCGGTTGATACTGAAAATGGGTCAGAGCGTTCGAATGACTTGATTTCAAAAATTTTGAAAAAATTATATATTTTTTGCCTCCTACTTATAAGTTATACCAACCAAAATTTTCATAAGGTTATGTATTTTCTTCATAGTTCGGAAAGCAAACGTAAATAAAATACACTTTTGATTGAGGTTCGGACCTAATTTTTTTTCGATACGTATTGTTTGCACTTTCCCATAATTTTTGGAATACACCTTCATTCAAAAGTTCTCCACGGGACATTTTGCAGCACTAGATCCTTTTGAGATGATTTTCGATGACTTCTCTACAAATAGCGATCAATAGATATGCCATAACTTGACAAATATTCCTATTGAAAGCGTGAAGAGCTTGACAATTGTTCATATAGTTCGATCATTTTCGTAAATCCACAAAAAAGTCCAGCGATGAGAAATCGCACTTTTGTTCGAACAACCAATCAACGCATCTTCTACGCATTGCATGGTCCGCCGGTTTCAGTTCTTCCATCTTCTCCACCTTAGGGATGATGATGCAAATTCAAATTGCAAAGTACGCCATAATATGCCGTTAGCTAGGCCCGAATGCTGTACGTGTCACGTAATGGAAAAATTTGTATTTTTTTTAACACCTAAACTAACACCATCAATATATTCGCTCAAGCTTGCATTTCGATGATTAACACACAGATTTGTTACAATTCCAGTTTTTGAAAATTTTTTCAAAGTTTTGTTTACAGTGCGCTCAGATGGACGATTATGTCGACCGTAATCTGTCCATAATGCACGTAACGTTCCTAAAACATAATCAATATTTCCGTAAGTTTTTATTATTTTAACACGTTCAGCGGTTGTTGAACTGTTCATATTGTGAAATGGCCAGCAATACACTGAACGTGTGAGGTCATGGAGGACAGCTCTGGTTTTTTACTGAAACAAGGTTTCCAAACCCAAGTCACGAAATGGGTAACCTCTTATATTGCATGTGCGGCCATACCCAACCACCAACATGGAGTAATCGAATCTGTTGCATTTTATAGATCGGTCCGCCACAGCCGAATATAATTTGTTGAGTTGTTTGATATGTAACGTATCCGTATAGTTTTGTAATATGTTTAAAAGTTTTTGTTAGCTTCTTTTGTGTTCATTGCGTTAAAACAAAATACAGCAAAGACATAAACCCAGCATCCGTAATTTATTACACCCTTGTCACGGGTAAACTGTTGGAGGCAATAACTTTAAAATGGCCTTGATAGGACACAAAAACTGAGAAATCCAATTATTACTATGAAAATATCGAAGAATTGAAAATAATATCACTATACGACACAAGCCGTATAAGAACTTGAGGCGAAAATTGAAATAAATAATGTTCTCTACGCTTACGAATTTTTATATCCTACATCACGCGCAGTAAGAGTATACTAAATTCGCGCCAATGTATACGGGAGAACTTGTATTAGATTCACTTGTTAGTACATCAATCCTGTTTTTTTTTGTATCTCATTAACTCAGGGGATGCCCAGTAAGAAGCGGAAAAAAAGAAAGAGATAGGGAGTGGGGATGTTCCCAATCGTTAGGTGTTATGCATTTACGGACTATACAGACTATAGCTACGACCAAATGTAGTCAAATCGCTCCGAAATTTAAACCGACGATCACCGACGTGGTAGTTACGGTTCTTACCTACTCGTAAATACCCAATGTATATTTGTTTGCAACTTTGCACTTTTCTAGATATTTTGATGAGTTTTACTATGCAATATTTTCTGATTCAACGCCAAATGCCATTGAAAATTTATTGTATCAAAAACTATTTTTACAAGCCACATTTTCAAAACGTCCTTTTATGAAAGAAATTAATATTTTAATATTTCTCAAAGACAGAAGCGAAAAATAGAATTTTGTACTTTGTAATGAGTGTGGAAAATTTGGCCTGATTGGGATGATGTATAAAACCTTTGCCCATATAAACGTTCTTATAAAAGGAAATCACTCATATGGTAACAAAGTAAAACTTGCAGTATTTTAAATTGCAAGTTGATTTGAAATATTGGCTTGTCGTTCTAAAGTGTAGTGCTAAATTTGGACTACAAAGGCCTATTTTGGAACGTCTTTTCATATGAGCTCTAACGAAAGAAATTCTAAGGCAAGAAAAGTTCATTCTGATATTGAATGATGAAAATATATTAAGATTTTTATTAAGCAAAGCGTAGAGGATTCTCGCGACTACAACGTTTTTTTGCTTGTTTTCATTGTTTTCATCAGTTTGCTTAAATGTATTTTAAACACAAGTTTAAATTCGTACCGTTGTATTTTTAGTTAATCCTATTTTCATTTAAAGCGATAGTTATTGAGAACGAGTAATGATTGGTGATGAAATTCGGTTCGCCTACAACTAAGTCACCCAAAAACAATCAAATTATCACAAGCAGCACTGAAAATTTGCATTACATCGCACAAATAGATAAATAGTTGATGGGTAGTTTGATGGAACTCTATTGCCAAAACACACGGTGAAGCACGGGACAGAATTGGACAAAAGTGCTTTATTCTTACAAAAGTATTATGTTCCAACGTGGCAATGCAAACCATCACGAGCATTTGGTCAATCATGGAGAATTATTGGAGTTTGGTTGGAGAATTGTTATATTATTCGTAGTCTAGCCTTAACTTGGCTCTATCTGATTACCATTTGTTTGAAAAGTTTTAAAAACATTAATTGGTAGAATTTTTAATGTAATGATGCTAACGCTAATGACAAAGACTGGACGTTCTAATAAGATGCACTTATGAAACTGTTGCAACAAAGAACTCCTTTGCAAAAAATGAAAACCATTTAAAACAACTTATCAAAATTTACTGCCTTTGCAAAAAGAAATTCATTTTACTGACGACTGCAAAATTGAAATTTCTTCCCTGCTAACGTGTCATATGTACATGCTCTTTCTACTTGATAGGTATACTTTCTTAATTTTTGTGCTTTGAATTATTTAGCAAACTTTTTTCAAGCCCTTTCCTTCTTTAAGAGAGAAGATGTGTACACCATAGACTTTTCTATAATATGTTCAACTTCTACATGAAAATATTTTCTGTAATAAACAATTGTATTCTAAATTTCATATGAATCTGTATGGAGTTTTGTGGTCACCGTCGTTTAATGGCAGATTGACGATAAGGATACTTTCAAATTAAGAAGTTTCGATGAAAAATAAAATTTTTGGTCAGAAATTCATCAAGCTATTCTCTATAAGGGATATTCTCTTTTCTTTCGCCTTTTAAGAATAGTCATTAATTCCTAGTATTTAAGATTGGCTTTTTAATAGTTATTGATCATCATTCCCTTCACTATTGTATCATACATCATCACTTTTTGACTGAGATTCAATTGTTGGACTTCGTGTAACTAAAACTTTTTCTATTTAAAACGTTAAAGAATTATTAAGGTTTCAGTGTATAGCACACTTATATGTGCGGATATTAATTTCGCAAGTTGCACTATATATTATTCAAAACTGAGAAAACTCTTCATATTCGTAAGAACGTGAATTTCATGTTAACGGTTGTCTAAAATGAAAACTTTTAACTTAGTTTACAAATTGTGTAAAATTAGGGTAACCAGAGGCCAAAAATTCAATTAACTTGTGTAGAAAAGACAGATAGGATTGAAACCATATGCCACCTACCGCATAAGTACCAAACTTGGTACAAGCTAAAATGCATATACTTAATTAATTCATAGTCAAAGTTATTCATATTTCTTATCAATCGTTTATCATTCATAGTTAATAAATTTCCCTGGAAATAATATAAATTTTTATATTTAATACAGTATTGAGATAGTAAAATTGAAAATATATAGACTCGCAAACTAGCGCTTAAAAATCAAGAGAGTGAAAGGAGCTATATGATGTATTATTATAATTATTATGTATTAAAATGAAAAAAAAATTAATTAACTTCTTATAGTATTGATGAGTTGACGATCTTGATATATAGAACAAATGCTACTGATATTTATTAATAGTGGCGCTTGTAAAATTTTCAAACGGAATAAAGGCATATTATGATAAAAATATTTTCGTTTTATGAGGTTATATATTTTTTTCGGGAAAAACTCCAAAACACATATGGAGAGGGAAAGAGAGGCAAAAATATGGAGGAAGCGAGGGGGAGAGCGAGAACAGACACAGGAACACTTCCCCTTGCTTTGTATTAATTTGAGGAGAAAAAGTTTCCTTTAATTGCAGAACTAAAGCAATTGCTTTATATGTTCCAATAGTATGCAGTAAGGATTTAGCTTGATTGGCACATATATACATTAAAGTGAGGTCTTACGCTATGATGACCTTTTTTAAGTTGGAATAGTTGAATCTATTGTTCTTATCACTATTTTTTGCGATGTACCGATATTTACACCATTGTTTAATACGTGTACCAATAACGTACTATGAAAAGAAAAAATTTATATACAAAAATAAAGGTGTGTTAAAAATTACGAAATTTGTCAGCGTGTACCGAAAATGGTACATGTGGTGTAGAATTGGTACCGAATGTGTTAATAACAGGAACGTCTTATCATGTTTTATATAATACACATTATAAATATAGGACAACCTGGTCACCTCGCACAGAGTCTCATTCTGCGCCTGTATTTATAAATAAAGATACTTTCTTATAGAGAGAAAATAAAAAAACCTACTATGGGTATGTGTAGAAAAACTTTTCAATAACTTAGATACTATTGGTAATATTATTGTTTTAGAGAGCATACTCCCATCTGCACTAGTACAATACAACAATAATGTATGTGGTTGTTGTGGGATCAAGTTTTACTTTCTTTATGTGCCCGCTATCAAAATATGGCAGTAAACTGATTTTGAAATTTCGTTTGTCATACTCAGAAATATACCTCACATACTCTAACCCGTATATGCTTTCTCTCATGATGATTTAACCATGATCATCTGTCGTTGGTGTGCCTTCTTGCCTCATTTCATCAGCTCTTCTCGAACTCTTGTAAAAGCTAATATAGTTGCGATACGTTGTTGGCATTTGAGGTATATATCTGTATATCTGACGATTTCCAACAAAAATTGTATAATTTTAAAACTAAATGATAATAGTAATCCATAAGTTAATTAATATCTGTAATATTAAAAGAATTGGCCATAATTACATACAAATATAGTGAATAGAAATGTTCAAGATCATTAAACTTAGAGGCATCCAGTTAAGAGACAATTTTATGATGTGTGGATGTTTGCTTAAGGTGTTCAAAATTCGCCCAGATACTTGGCTAACATAGAAGCAAAAATATGTAAAGATGTATGTATAAGTTACAAATAAGTGGTTTGAAATAATATACGCGCTGTAAAACTTTTACAGCACTTATGGCTTGTGTTGATAGGTTCTGCTAACGCAATCATTGTTTTGTGTGCACCATGCCAACTTCACTATATATAATGTGGACGCAATGTGGGTGCAATGTGCACGTAGGCGTACGATTAAGTAACGTTCAAAGAGTTATAATAGATGATTGCAAACAAAGGTTTAAGTAAACTTTACGTATTTTCTTACACTTAATATTGGAAAATTTAAAACAATAACTATGAAGACAAGAAATTTAATTAAAAATTGAAAATCTTTTTTGCATTCACCTCACATAGATCGGAAATATCAATTAAACATTTTTATTGCTTTACAATTTCCAGTTAAAGTAAATGGTCGCTTTATACGATTATCTGTTTGTTGTTTTTATAGTTAGTTGTTTTAAAAGAGAAACGAATTCGTCACTCTATGGTTGTCATAAAGGGCTCAATAGGCATTTTTGTTACTGTTAAACGTTTGATAACCGTTTCAATTACAAAAGTACAAGGGTTATCATTATTATGAAGCAACTTCATTATGGCTGTCATCATTATAATCAGCGCTATACTTTTACTGCCACGAATGTTATGGTTCTTGCTGCGTTGGATAGATAATACTTGAAATTTAAGATGAAACACTTTCTTATTTATCATTTTCATATCTATCAACGAAGGTGGAGGGGAAGAAAGCTTCAAAAACCCTGCAAAGTATATATATGCTTAATCACTATCAAGTTCTGAATTCTGATTTAAGCATGTTTTTCTGTCCGGAAGTGCGTCTGCAAGTATTCCCCTGGCCGCAAAACACACAACAACCACATACATTATCGTCTTCAAATTTTTTAGACCCATTGGAAGTTCTTGCACGTACGTTGGTATTGAAAATTGGCCAAATCGGTCAAAGAACACGCCTACAGAACTATGTAAAGTGAGGACACCTATCTTTTGCAAAAGGGATAAAAAAGTGGTTATTTGATCATTCCTCATAAACTATAGCAGATAAACTTAAAAAATTTGGTTTGATTTGAATATACTACGTGGAAATTTCTCTAAAAGTAGAAGAAATTGGCCACGCCGGCTCAGTTTTATAGTATGTCGAAATTTAATTATTTTTCAATACCATCATAACAGCCAGGCACAAGCTTCAAAAAAGTCATAATTCCAAATAATTCTTGGCCAGTTTCGAATAAGGAATGCATTCAAGCATGGTCCTCTGTTCACCTGTCCACATGTCCTTCTGCACAACTGTGTAGTAGTTGTGGCAAACATCCTCCCGCTCGCAAAAAAGGAGGTATCTCCTACGAACTTGCAAAATAACTTGAAAATAACCCAAATTTTTGAAGGAACATGCTTACAATGCGCCGACGTCTATATATATAATAACTATGAACATCTCTGCTTTCCGTGTTTTTAGCTTCTTACCCATAAAGTACAACACATGCACCATATAAATTTCCACTTTTATTCGGAAATTTGAAAAAGCAGCCGCGCCCACCCGCTGTTGCATGAAAACTTACTTCCTGTCTTTTTTTTAGAATCACGGTGATGAATATAAAAGATTCGCTCACGACCGAATGTAATTTTCTTACTTGTTATATCTAATAACATCGATCTTTAGCAGAAAGTATTTTAAATTTATGGAGATTCCGCCATTACAAAAGAATTTACAAAAAGTTAAGCATATTTATTCGGTCGGGTAATTGACTAACTGTTTTTTTATTTGTATTTGTTTATTATAAAGATGCTGTGATGCGAATTGGTATAGAATTGCATTTAAAATGGGATTTATTTGTTTAAAGGCTTATTAAAAACTTCTTCGTATATTATACTTTATTTTGATGAGAAAGTTTTCCACAATCTAAATACACTCCAAGAGCAAAGAGGAGTGGGCTGCGGTGCATCCGAGCAACACTATATAAATATTGTATGGAAAGGTGTGCTTTCATTTACACATAACATACATATATGACAGAAATGAAGTGAGTATAGTATAATCACTTTTTTAATTTCACATTGTCAGTTTTCCAGCGCATGTCCTTTGCAATGTAAAGATTGATCTGTTTCAACAGTTTTATTATTGTCGAGAATAACTTCCTAGTTAAATAGAGTTTGTAGTAGCTTACATTCAATTATAGGACGAAATTTAAACACAAACAGTTAAGGGCTTTACTAATGTCATCTGTTACTATTGGTCATAGTCATGGTCACATTCCTTTCTCATCAGTATTACTATCGCTACACCACGCAACATTATAATGTATGCAGGTGTACACCTTGTATTCGTTCTTGTCTAAGGAATGTGAAAGATTCTGCTTCACTGAAAAATTTCGCTTAAAGACTACATCATTATAAAATATAAAATTGTATGAATTCCATACCTATTGTGGGAAAAAGAGGGAAAACGTGGGACAAAGAGGAAAACAAATATTTGAGTTTGACTTTTATTACTTACAACACTATCACACTACTTTTATCCTTCCGCGACAGCATGCCTTGTAATTTGCGCATAAGGTTGAATCTGATACCAATTTATTTGGTATTTATTGTTGCCATGACCATCAAAAACCTCTTGAAATTTGAAACTCTTACAATGCGTGTTTTATTTTCTGTCAAATTTTTTGCTAGTCCACTATTATAACTATGCTTTTGACTCACTCTAGTGCTTGTAAAACGAGAACATAAATTATTTAATAGCTTACAAGAAAAACTACAATAAGCAACAGTTTGTTAATGCTTTTGGAAGGAAATGTTAATATTTTTGTTTATTGTTTTGTGCGTAAATTGTCACGACCAAACATAAAAGTTAATAGCAGGCATACGTATCAAGAAAAATCTGTGCAGCAGTGACCAAAAGTATTAAGCATCTCAGACATATTCTAAAAGTTATGGAAAAAATAACAAAAATATTTTAAGAAAGCTTCGTCCCTTATATTGAAGGTGCAAATAGAGATAAGCATGTTGCTCGGTGTAACTTGCCGTTGAAAACTTTGCAAATAATGATACACAAAATTCAAACGAAAAAACAACTTTTAAACACTGACAGTCAAAAGGAACCCTTCTGACCTAGCAGTAGCTCTGTTAAAAAACCAGCCTATAAGCAGGCTACCAATACTCGCACAGTGAAGAGGAAATTGGGAAAAGCTATTTCAAAAAGATGCAAAGTCAGGGAAAGGTCTGGCTCTTAGAACAATAAGAAGAAAGCAACAAAAATCAAAATCGCTTTAAGCGCGTATTTTCATTTTACAAAAAGGCATTAAGTTAATGTGTCGATGAATCGTACTTTGGGATGAGATTTTTTACCATCTTTTATACCGTGGCAGCCTTTCGTAAAACCACCCGTACAACCATAATAGTTTAAGAAATGCCTTTTTTGTTTTTCTCTCCATGGAACATTCTGTGTGAGTGTAGTAAAGAATGTCAGAGTGCTTGGTGCCTTGTATTATGACCTAGTGCCGATATTCACTTGTAAGAACTGCATAAACAGTTTGTAGTATGTAGATAATGTGTTGACGGCATCATTAACACGCAGTTTTGGCGATACGATTTTAGATAGATCAATGTTGTTGTCATAAAATGAGCGCTGGTTTTGAATCAATAAAATTATATTGTTAAACCAGTCAGCGCAGTTGTCAGGACTCAGTCCAATTTACCCTAAACTTACCTCGTTCGTTTTTTAAGAATCGTGCCACGAAGTGACTTGCAGTCACTTATGACAATCCTGGGAATAATTAATGTACTATTGCTCACGTTTATAGTTTAAATTCATTTATATATCCAAACCATATGAACATCTTTATACTACACCACTTGTATATGTAACACCCAGAAAGGCTTAAAATATAAAATATACTCACTTTTTATTTTGTTAGTCGATTTACGATCATTTTCAGAGTTTTTAAGCTTGTCCGTTCGTCTGATGTCGGCGCATGTAGTTTTGTCTTCAACATAAATGTTGCAATTTTCGAGATTGTTGGATGAAATTGGGTACATTGATGTGCTTTGACCCCCGGACGGACTCTGTTGAAAGTGCTTCGGATCGGGTCACTTTTTCGACCCCCTCCCCCCCTCCGGCTCCTTTTTAAACATTGCAAAGTCGTGATATGGAAAATAACTGCAATCTTTAAAATTTCTCGACAAAACTCGCGCCATGATAGTATTTGGACATCGTAAACTGATATAAAAAATTTGGTGCATCTGGGGCAATTTTTTAACCCTTCCCCATAGAAACGTTTCTATAGATTAATGTTCAATATTTTATGATAAGAATATGTTTGTAATAGCAATGTGATATAAAAATTAAGTGAACCAAATTTGAATCACGTGGATCCATTTTTGCGATCCCCTTCACATAAGATCTTTCACGAATAATAAGCGCCTCAGCAAAGTCTAATTTTTAATATTTTATGATGCAAAACGGTCCACAGTAGCACTTTTGCAAAAAAATTACGGTGGGTAATTTGGATCATATAGGTCTACTTTTCATCCCCGATCATATATGAGGCCCTTAAATGGCGGCAAAGTCTAATTTATAATTTTTTATGAGTAAGATCTTGTCCACAACAGCAAATCGGAGGAGTAGATTTCTTAAGGATCTATTGATATATCGCAATGGTATGACCATGTCAGATTCTTGCGAATTTTTTTATCATGACTTTCCCGACGTTGATTGGATATAGAGATGGAACAAGGATAGGATTGACATGCGAATAATGGGGATAGTAGAACTGTCGATTTT
This sequence comes from Glossina austeni, assembly GCA_000688735.1. Lineage (NCBI taxonomy): Eukaryota > Metazoa > Arthropoda > Insecta > Diptera > Glossinidae > Glossina > Glossina austeni. Next base: position 45,013 of record KK502545.1, on the reverse strand, counting down.
CTTCGTCAATTTCTTTCCTTATATGCTTTCGGAAGTCGAACTTTTCTTTTGTATCGTTCATAATTAAAAAATAATAATGTGTTTACCTGTTAACTTCATATCTTAATCAATGAAAAAATATTTTCCCTTAAACTTTTGCTTGCTACTTTCAATTTTCACATTTCCTATAAGGAATTGATAGAAATAGATATATTTAATGCGGCATTATTTTTAATGTTGAGTGATCATCTACGCTACAAAGAAAAAAGAAAAACATGTTGATCTTCCGAAAATTTGATGATCGTTTTCCCCCTTAAAGAGCAAATGGAGAACGTTGAAACCTCTGGCACCGAAAACAAAGTCAATCAAAAAATGGAGCGCGTTTTTGCAATAAAAATTATTTATAAAAGTTTCTTAGAATTCTAGATCTTTGAATCTGCAATATTGCGAATATACGATTGATCGTACTTTTCTGCTCTTGAAGTCTTATGAGTCTATTTTTGCTCGGTTCAGCTCGCGTAGGTGGGTATGTTTGGTCGTTTCTGACGCGAATATAATATATATCGTACTGAATACGAAAGGAACAACAAGGGCGGTGAATAGTTGTTGCTACATATAAACTGATGGTTGGTTGCGTCGTTAGTAAAGTTTGTAAAGCTTGTGTGTACTAATGTTGAAACTATAATCTTTGTTTTAAAATTTTGTAAGCTTTCGTCATTTTTGACACTTTTGGTAAATTGACAAATGGTTAAAATATAGTAAACATAGACATACGGAAAAAACAGTATTTATAAGTGCTAGCAGCAGAGCACTCATACATATATAATATTCGTGTTGACAAAAATATGTATATAGATTGTAAAACCTGCTCAGTCATCTAAGTACACTTTATAAAAAATCGGAAAGAAAACATAATATGTAAGTAAATAAAAGGGGGGAAGTAGAGTTTATAGAGAAAAAAGCATGCATAAAATGCACGTGCTTGATATTGAAAAAGGATCAAAACGAAACTTGTAGGACGCAAACTATGTATGCATTGCCTTCTAATTTTGAAATTGTTGAAGCAACTTAATTCTCAATGAGACAATCATCTAGGGCAAAGAATACTCTATAGTGAATGTTTACTGTAGGTATTGACTGCAGTTGCTTGCATAACAACTGACGGTACTGATGCCGAAATGTTGTATGAAATTGCTTCTACACGTTTACATATATATATAATAATATATACATATGTATATATATATATATAAGATTATATATATACGTATATATATATATAATAATATTTATATACGTATACATATACATATAAAAATATATATATACCTATATATGTGTATATATGTATATGTATATGTGTATATATCTATGTATATCTATATGTACACACATGTATTTATATATATATACATTTATATACCTCTAGTGAATATCTATTTAGATATATATACGTATATATGTATTTATATGTATCTATGTATATGTTTATAATAATGTGTATATAGATGTGTACATATATATATATATGTACATGTATATATGTATATGTACTATATGTATATGTATATGTATATATGTATACGTACTATATGTATATGTATATATATGTATGTATATGTACTATATGTATGTGTATATGTATATGTACTATATATATATATATATATATATATATGTATACGTATATATATATTTGCATATGTTTATGTATATAAATGTATATTTTATGTATATACATTTACATGTATATGTATATATATAATAATAATATATGTATATATGTATGTGTATATCTATATGTATGTGTATATGTATATATATATGTGTATATGTATATATAATATCTATCTCTATGTATATGTATATATGTATACTTATATATATTTGTACATATATATATGTGTATATGTATGTGTATATGTATATATATACATATGTATGTATATAAATGTAGATACGTATGTATATATATGTATATACGTATGTTTATATATGTATATATGTATGTTTATGCAGATGTATGCACATACAGGAAAATTGTAACTTGTAAATGGTTTTTGTTTAGCATGAAATCTTTTCTTGTTTGTTTCGAGCTCTCTTCTATTTTACCATTGTCTAACGTACTGTTACTCATTTATGAAAGCTTAAAAGTGGATTGGTTTTTTGAAATATATAAAAACAGACATAAGCATCATTCAGAATTTCCATTACCGGAAAGAGAAAATAAAAGAGAAAAACAAAGCTTCGAATAGGGTTATGTTTATTAATACTTTCAAATGATGCAAACACGAGCTGTGGTTAATTCGACGGCTTTTCACTGTAGACAATCTAATAATTTATTTCTTTATTAATCAATCTAAATGAAAACGACATTATTTCTTATAAATTTTTCATTGAAATTGGACTTATCGTTATTGTTCCTTGTAGAAGAAATCCCCGGAGCGTTATCTCAATTCTAAATAAATGTCTAATGCAAACGTTCATTCGTAATTAAACATAAAGTTTTTGTCTTAAGTCAACGTGTGAGTACACTACACCATGTCACACTGAGTCTGATGGAGTTTTTTTTTGTAATAGTTTCTACTGAAGCACGAATATTTTCAGTTGACCATACATAATAATGTACGAGTTTGTGATTGTTTGTGATTGTTTGCAATTTACTCTTTCACCGAAATATTTTTTCCATAATTAATTTCCCACATCCAAACTTGTGTTTTCCAAAACGATAAGTAGCCCATCGTATTTGTAAAAATTATATAGTTTTAAATTAATTTCGAGCGTTTCAATTGTATTTTTATAAAATTTCCGATTAGTGTCTGCTCAAGAATCTAAAATATCTGTGAAAGAGAAAAAAACAATTTTTTTTCATTTTAATTATTTTTGGGCCGCAACGTTTTCATATGACTATAATTTGAGAAGTACTATATTATCAGTGTTCCATAGTCGGGGTTTTCAAGTGTATATTAATTAAGGAGACACTGATGTTCGCTTTTTACGCCACGTGTAACTTGATTTTTAATCTATCTTAAATTCTAAAGACAGTTGTGTCCGAAGTTGACTGAAAACCCTCCCTTCCTTAAAAAATTCATTCATGTACAAATAGAGAAAAAAGAAGACAAGAGATATTCAAAAGTTGTGTCAAGATTAACAGCAAAATGAAGAAGCCTAAAAGAACTTCGACTTCGCGTACAATTAAAGGAAATTAGAATAATGGGAAATATGGCACCTATCTGGCAGTTAGAAACGAATGTCTTTGTAACGCCCTAAATCGAAGACTATTAATGATAAAAGTTATTCCGGTGATTGAAAACATGCAGCCGAACTAGCACTAAATGTGCTTAAGCTCATTTGCGTTTTCACTGAAGAGAAGTGTATTCGAAAAAGTGCATAGAATATACGTTTGGAGCTTAGCCAATGAACAGAAAAAAATTTACTTAATTGCTGCATTACAAAGAGTTTTCTTTTATGTAGAACTTGCTTGCTGGAACAACATTAATCAAACCATTCACAACGAGCTCTTAAACCAACTGCGGGTGAAGCTCAGCAACGAATTGCACGTTCTCGTTGGCGAGCTATCGTGGGCACAATAAGTAATGAATAAATCGACGAACAACTCAATTCACAATTCGTACTGCTACAGAAAAATGCAGTTATTTTTGATGATCATAAGTAATTGTATACGAAAGAAAGAAGCAGAAAAGAACAAACTTAACCTCCAACGTAGATATATATATACATGTAGATAGTAAAGTGTCGGCCTAACGTGATCTATGTCGTGCTGTATAAATATTACTACTTGCTCCCCTTCTACCAAAGATAAGAAAGATCTATTCCTCTATCATGAATACGATTGCTCGGTTTCCTGAAAAGCGCCATTTAGTAGTCACGGTATTGCCCGCAAATTAAACGAGATCTTAGCTGAGATCGAAGCTTTTTGCTCTTCAATCGCGTTATTCGTCTCTGAAAAAATTTATCTCCGATATTTTTTTTATCGATCTTAAAGTTCCCAAGTTAAAGGTGAACGTGCCTTGCCTCCAGAACGCTTCATATTTCTCATCCGTCCTCCTCTTTTTTTAATCATTTCTGATCAACTCCGTGCTCGCAGTTATAATGTAGCCATTCCAATAAATTAGCTCCATGCGGACAAGAGATCGAGTGGGATCGAGTTGCTGGCAAATCGTCATCTGGCTCCATCGCAGATATTTACTGTATCGAATAGCTCTTTAATCGCCACTACCGACTCACTCAGCATATGTGAGTAAGAATGTGGGTCTATGAATTATCGTAACTATTCCAAAAATATAAATACCGTTGTTAAATCGTACGAGGACGTTGTATAATTCACAGTCTACGCCCAAGTCCCAGTCGCCTCATTACTCTAAAACGGATTGTGTTCTTACCACCAATATGCCCGTGGGTGCTTAAAAATTGTCAAAACTTAAGAGTCCGTACACACACGATACTTTATCCAATGTTTCCAAAACACGAAGCACGTCACGTAGTGCGCTCTTTAAGGACCAGGTGTGTCAATATATTGAAAGGTCATGAAAAACGCTTCAAAAATTATAATACGCAGGACTTAATCGGTTGCACTGAATAGCTAAATAAGAGATGTGCTTTGGATAAGATCATTGCTGACGGGATAGATTCCGATTTTCATGAATGAAAATGTTGGGCTCAAAACAAACAGGACCTATATTAAATCACATAAAAATGGCATAATTTTTTTTAACAGAACCTCAATCAGTTACTTCGTTAGGCTTATGTATATGATACATCGGATTGTTTCGTTGCTTATATTTTTTTCCTAGTGAGGCTCTCGACCAACTGCTAATGAGAAAGAATGAGTAGTTCCAGTTTTCCCTAGTGTTCGAATTTCGGCAACTAACTTAACGAGTGCTTCACAAACACATCGAACATATCGAAGAATTATTCAGAACGGTGCTATAGCTGATTCAAATGAAAAAAACGTGTCGTTTGGTGACACGAATCAGCGCAAGTTATGCTTTGATTCTTTGGTTGATTATAGCTGATGAAAAATTAAAGACCGAAGTTATTTCCGGCCCGGTTTTCCCTTTTTTCTTATACATTTTTTCGGTGGAGGAAATTGTATGAAACGTTTTTTTGGCGTAGCACATAATGTAAAAATGGGTTTTGATTAAAAGTGAATGACGTGCAACATAAACGAGCCAACTGACAATTTGTCTCAATTCTCCTAACTCCTCTGTCTGTGTGACAAACTAGAATAATTATGACTTATTTGTGCCAAATAATGTTTCACTGTCGTATTATCACGACATCACACTCATTATACTCATACTCATTATAATAACTTTCGCTAAAAGAGTGATTTAAAAAAAGAATGGAGTATAGAAAACTACGAAATAAAGCTTTTCAATAATGCATTATTTCTTTTGTGTTCTATATGCTTTTTGCGTTTTCGCTTTATTATGAAAAATGAATAAAAAAGTGCATGTTCAAAACTTGTGCCATTAAAGCAGGTGAAACTGATTATTACTAGAAGACTTCTCTGTAAGTTTGAGCCAGCCCTACTTTCGTAATGATGGCAATTAATTTTAATGGTCTTAAGCGGCTTAACAAATAAAATAGAAAAGTGAATGAAATGTCTTCTCATTTATATTTTATTGGATTTTAGATGTAAGATATGTATAAAGAAAGTTTTCTCTTTAATATGATGGATTAAAAAAACTGTAATTTAATACAAGTAATTCTTTTTATTTCTCTTAAATGCAAAAAAAAAAAAAAAACGAAAACTTAAAAGTAAAATTATTATGAATTACGTTTAGATGTGTAAGGCGGAGGTTCTAATGAGTACATTCTGCTTTCGTCCCAAATATATAGTTTCCACCAACGGGAGACTTTGGCCAAATTTTTCCCTTAGCTTACAGAACCTAGAAACGTATATCGAAACTCTCATAAAACGCACACATAGGACTCTGCGTGGATCGATTTAACTTTCAGATTTTCTAAAGCAAAACACACGAATTGTAATCGTATTCCTTTTGCTCCATACATACCATAAGACGCGAAGAGTTAGAGAAAGGGGGCATGTAAACATAAGCGGGGGTAGTTGCGCTGATTTTTTTATTTGTTGGATTAGAATTTAGCATAAAACTTCTATGCCATTGTATGCACCAAAGATCTTTTAAGACGTTTACACATATTTTCGGTCAGCCTAGCATATTGAGTACATTATAAAACCTTCCTATCCTTATATGTGTGTTCTCTTGTTAAAGCTCTCGTAATGACAAAAATTTACGCTAAGAGTTATTTTTAGTTTATTTAAGAGTTGAACTTCATCATGTAACGTCAATTGCCCACAAAGTTGTTTACAGATAAAGCTAGAAATTACAGGAAAAGAAAAAACTTTCCAATTCATGAATAATCACTTAAAGCATTTTGCAACCATTAAAGGGTCGCATAGCATGGAGATGACTTTCTTGTCTGTTTTGAACTAAAGGACATAGCAAGTGACGTGGTAATTATAGGATAGTATGTATAAAAATTTTATTCACGCGCCATCAAGCATAGATATATTGTAGATAACAGGTTCGCTTTTTTAATAAAACCGATTTCATCCCATTTAAAAGCTTAGTAGCGGGCATCATTCTAAATCAATCCTTCATGGGCATAGAGATTTTGTTATCCTCGTTTTATAAAATCCTTAATTTTGCCACCTTGTTATTTGTGCCTTAGTGTAGAAAGCTCATATCCAGCCTAGTTTAACCCTAGGTTAAAGTGGATGAAAAATACTAAGAGCAGATTGCTAAAAAAAAATACGAGAAAAGTGATTCTTCCATCGATTATGTTAGGTATTCTGTGACCAAGAACAAATTCTCTCACTTTAGCTGAGAATATTATAAGATAAGATAAAATCGACTTTCTTTAGTGCCCCAAAACGATTTTATAGATTCGTTATTTCTAAAAGAACAGTAACTGCATTTCCTCCGTTTATGTCGTTTGATGGTTATGAAACATCGGATGGTCTTATAGTTTCAGACTTTTTTCCAAATTGTTTTAAATTAACTTCAACTCCATTAACTTTAATCCTCCCCATATCTATCTGTATCAATTATTTCGTAAATTGTTTCCAAAAATAGTTGTATCTGACGACAAAGTCTTACAAGGATTAAAATCGTTAAAACCTTCCTCCTTTTTATGATAAATTCGACATTGACCATCGCTTTAGGAATTCCACAAAAGAGTCACTTGAGAGCTATTGTTTTCATCCGACACATTAATGATCTTCCTTCAGCAATTTAATCTTCTCATATCCTAATGTAAGCAGATTTCGCCCTCTATTATTCAGCACTTCAATGATATCTCCTCCTAGTTGATCTAAATAATTTACTAACTCGGGGCTAATTTAATTCGATGATACTAAATCAAAAGAATGTAATTTTTTCCTAATGGAATATTTTGTTGATTCACTCAGGTTGGAGAATGCGGACTTATTTCTTGTTCTGGTTATAAACTTCGGTTCAGTTTATATATTGAACATTTTGTGAAGGAAGTTAGATTAGTTAGATTAGTGCTAGGCTTTATTAAACGCTGAACAACTTCGACGACTCATATGCAACGAAAAGACTTTATTCTACATTATTTGCATGATGCTAATATGTATACTTTACAGTTTCGGCTTTTCGCGCTAAGAAATTTAGATTGCAGTTCATGTGTCCCTTTACGACCGTACTACTTACATTTTTGCCTTCATCCGAGAAACGCATGATATTTTCCGGCATGACTTCATGATAACTGATGATGATAAATGGTGTCATTAGCTCGTCCCACTTGGGATCACCTGTAAAAATTTAAATGAAACTTATAACCTAATTTCGTCATCGCATCCCCTTTGTTCCATTAAAACAGCTCTTTTTAACACCCGTGTACTGTCGACGTCATATTTCAATTAACCTTAAAAAATTTTATTATTGAGTTGCGCTCCGTCAACATACTCTATATAATGTTGGTGACGTGCACTCTTTATTGCGGTATTTCAGTTGTTGAGTATTGGGTTGACTTAGATGAGTATATGATTTTATTTTTGCGTATTCTCATATGTTCAGGCGTCTTAAGCTTAGCACGTTACATATAAAGCACGGCCTTCATACAAGCTTTCAAAAAATCAAATTTCCGTTTGGAGATTAGCTGTAATGTTTGATAAATATTGAATTACATATTTTTTTAAACTTAATTTTTTATTTATATTAGGTGTCTGCAAAAATGTTGGCCATCTTTTCACTTGAAAAAGCCATATATTGAGGAAAATTGGTACAATATATATTAATCAAAATAGTTTCCATGATTTTCTACAATATTTTACAATATTTTTGGCAAGATGGCGATATCATGTAGAAAGAACTTATATTGGTTTGGTAGCATTCCAGCCAACCCATGCTGCGCTGATCTGTGCAAGTGGTAATCAGGAGGCTTAATGTCGGGTGAATATTGTGGATGTGGCAGAACTTCTCCTTCGAGCTGCAACAGTGTATCGTGAGCAACTCTTGCAACAAATGGCCAAAAAATGCCATTTTCATTCAATTCGTGTCCCCAGTTTTACATTGTTGAAACCAAAACCGACAATTGGGATATGATAGAGCATCATCACCATAAGCCTCTGAAAGTGTATGGTGGATTTTGGCAGCAGATTTCTTCAAATAAACAACAAAAGTAACGAATTTCGAAGAAAAAGAATTTTGAGCCCTCAATGATTAGCGCTGGCGTACGCTGAATAAATCAGTAATAGTAAATGGAAAACTGCTATTTTATGTAGAGAAAGGTCAAAACCATCGAACTCAACCATTACATAGATTGGTATTTCCCATTTCTTTATCATCTTTACCTGTAGAAGTTGCTGATTAAATTTTTTCAAGCACCTAATACGTATGTTTGAAAAGAAATTTCATAACAAAGATTTCATTATGAAATTTTACACCTTAAGACTTGGTTTCGATATAGCACGGTACACCTATTTTTCATTTATATTATATCCAAGTTTAAATTATATTCTATATGATACTCTAGTTTAATTAAGAAAAAGAATACAAAATTTTCGATACGGCACGGTACAAGTTGAGTATGTGAATTCGGGGAGGCCTGCACAATTAAATTTCGTAGTTTTAATAAATCGTTTCACTTTAATTAATCAAGTAATAAATGTAAATATGGCCAGGAGAAAATAAGCGAATGTGTATCATTTAGACCAAAGTATATATCAAGACCCGTGATTTATAATGTAATTCGCTTAACATTTCGCGAGTTTCTAAAAATCAATAGGATAGGTAAAGTGAATTACCTTACAGTTTCACATCCCGAATTCGAAGTCTAATTGTTATTCATGAAATATATGAGATTTCTGATATCCACTTAGTGAGGAAAACCCAGTGTTGAATCGAAAACATCTTGTTAATGTTAAAGTCAGTTAAGCTTTTCCTCCTCATCTTATTGTGACACTTACCGCACACAGATTTCATTATTTTGTTGACACATTTAAGAAAGCTATTGAGAATCGATTACTATATTTTTTAAAGTACCTTGCACTTCAATCGACTTTATGCTGTTGTCGATAACTAAGAAAGGGTAGAAAAAATTAACACAAAAAGGAAGCAAAATTCAAAGAATTAAAAACACGTAGACGAGCAAAGCCGATCGTGAAATGCCCTACATTACAGCATCCTGTGCAATTATTTATTCATTATTATGACAAAATACCAACTTACTCTTCATGGGCACCATCATAGGAGAGAAGGATCGAAACATTAATTGACCTGATCCAAATTTAGCAAAATTAGTCTGCTTGTTAAATTTGTTTTTATTTTTATCTATTTTCCTTATGAAATGCTAAAAACTGACCTTTCTTCTGCATATCAAAGCTTAGTTGTAATAAAAAATAGTAGTTAGGCGGGAGGAGGTTCAAACAGTTGGTCTATTGATTGATGCCTAAGTAGTATTATAAGTCGTTATATAGGATTGGGTCATAAAAGCCGCTCAATCCAGACTATTCAATAGATTTCGTTCGTAAAACAACCCGTGGCAGCATATCGAAAGACACAAGACAATAAAGCGAAGACAAAAGCGAAGTGATCAGATGAATGATTTTGCTCAGTAAAATATCGGTTCTTATTACATTCTTTTAGATGTCACACATGGACCGGCATAAATGTAAAATACTCTCCACCATAAGCGAAGTATAGTATAACTAACTGTACGAACTTTGAACAGTATAAGTAGTAAGTAAGAAATTTGAAAAGTAAGTATTTATGGACGTAAAATTAGCAATTAAGAGGGATTTGATATAAAAATGAAATCGATCAGTTAGGTCTAATTTTTGGACAATTTCCGATTTTATAGAAACAAGATAGAAGTTTTGTTAATTCCTTATGTAAAGTAATAAGGATTTCCATTTGAATAAAAGGCATACGGTATATGAAAATCAGTGCTGCCGATTATAATGTTTACGCTGCTGCTTTCTTGAAGGAATATATGAAAATCGCGTTACCTTTTAAATCCATATGATGAGCATAATTGTTTCATTTGTTGTAATATACAATTCACAGCAAACCGTGATCTTGATTACTAAATATTGAACCAAATAACCGAAATTATGTTAAATAACTATATGATTATGAACTGAGTAAAGAACACCAATATATGCCATATATTTTGTGAAACTCATTTCAAATTTTTATAGAAAAGTTACCAGGGGAGAGAAAATAGGAGTTTTAAATCCCAAATTTGCTGCGGTGTGTACTTCGTTACTTACCACAACCAATTGAATGCAATCGTAGTTATTATATGAAGTTTTACACTACCGATGCTTCAAGAAATATCCACTATCAGCATGCGAGGCGCATTAAAAAGCAGCAAAAACAAAATATAAATATATATTAAAGTTCCAGTTCTTTGAAAGCTAACTGAGTTGTAAGTAATTGAAAGTTTATATGAGGAAAGTTTATGGGGCCCCAGTGAGGAATGAGAGACAAAGAAATACATAGACAACGTTCAACCCAAATGTATCGCTATGTATGAAGAGATGCCAGGGGTAGGTAACTTACTACATCAGGCAGTGTCTGACCGGTCATAGCTGCTTCCGAAGCTACAGCAGCAGCAGCTCATCTGCATTCCCGAACTTCGGGGTCACGGGTATTCTGAGCACGTAATATTCAATTGTCCAAGATTTGGCGTATATGCGCCCGATTGGCCAAGGTGTGGACTCCAAGGGATGCGTGACAATGACCAATAACCCAAAAAGCTGAGGCATCGCAAACAACTTTGCGACAAAGATACCACATACATTACACCAATTGAAGAGACAGTGGATGAAAAGAAGAGGAAATGGAAGCCAATAGCAGCGTATGTGTAGGGGTCAGTTTTAGTATTTAAGTGTCAAGGAGGATGAATCGTGCATTTTACTGGTACTAGCCAGGAATATCTCTTAAAGCTTTCTACCTTTAGCTCACTCCCACACACATCTCTAAATGAATAAGTAGATGTGTGTGAGTAGATATGAAACTAGAGAAATATATGAAGAAATGAAAAAGAAATTTACGCGGCTTTTTGCTTCCTTTGGAATTAATTTTGCTTTAATTTAACGGATTACCCCTTAGGTAAAAGAGGAAAGAATTGTGAAATTGATGCAATAAACGAAAAATACAACCGAAAGTTGTTTAAGTTAATTATTCTTTAGTACATTAGAAAATTTAATGTAGAATCCTATCGCGTAGAAATTTTGAAACAAACTGTTTGTTGGACTTTCATTACTTATATAGAACCAGTAACATGATCCAGCTTTACTAACATAATCGTTGTTTGAGAGCGCAACTATTTTCAGGTTTAAATAATGCTTAATAAATATCAAATAAAAACATTATAGAGGGGCAAGGCTGCCCATTATATACTTTAGGTTACACTTCATCTAAAATGCAATTCTTTATATATTTTCGTGATAAAATGTAAAGGATAGTTTTCATGAAATCCCTACATACCATTGGATGCAAAGCGTGAACGCCCGTGATCCAAATTTAGTGAAATTAACGTTTTTGTCCCAAACTGCAAAAGCTTAGACTTAGATTGAGAACGAAAAATAAACCCAAGCAAAACTGCAAAATTGAAATTGAAGGACAGCTTCAAAATATTCTAAGAATTCCAAACATTTCATTCGATGCATAAATGAGTTTCGCAAATATAATGCTAAACATTGCACAAAAGTTGAGTGTGCATGCAAAACGGTACTTAAATAAAATTTTGTTGCCTTCATAATCCCTATTGCTGCAACTCAATATCGCGGAGAGTCTTGATATGCATGCTTTAGAACAATCAATAAAACACAATTTTTATAACTATTGTTTATGATTTATGCGATTTTTGGATTCTGATGTAATAACGTTGGTTATAAATTTCGCCTTTCTTTACAAGAGACATATCACTCGTATTTGCTTTACGTTACAAAAAAGAGAAAATTTCTTGAATTTATTCATTTCACCACGGAGTCCACAGAAATCGGAAAGGTATACACATGCATACAGCTTTATGTTGTAATAAATAGTAACAAGCTAAAGGTAGGATGTTATATAACGCAAACACAAATATAAACGCAAACATAAACGCAAACACACATATATACATTTACAAATATAAATAAGGACTATTTGCGTGTAATGTATTTCTATATATAAAGGTAGTTTGAGAAAAACTTGCCGCATTTGTTGTGCCAGCTTTTTTTATTACTTTAAAAATGGCTTCTCTACTACTATAAGGATGAATTATCCCCGTAGAGAATATGGATAGTAAAAAATTGTGTTCAAAATTTATTGCATTAACTGATGAAAATGTGAAACTTCAAAGGCGGGCTTAGAATGTACTGAATATAAAAGAAGGATCTATGGGCACAAGCGAAGAAGAAGAAAAGGAATTATTATACACAAATTAAATATGAAAATATCCTTAAAGCTCACGAAACTGATTGAAAAATGCAAACATTAACGAAAATTTTTAAAAATCAATTTTTTTTTTTTTATTGAAATTACTAAAGAGTATTCGCCGGCTTATATGGCTTATATGCAAAGAAGTGTTAACAAATTATTTTATTCTTAGTATCTTTTTATTCGTGTATTTAATGAAAAATCTAGATCAAAGTTGCGATGTGTTGTAATTGTAACTAGATTGATTTTTTTTAAGTTGTCTGAAATGTTGAATCCAAAATGATGGTTAAATTTCATGCAGCTTTTTTTGCACGCCATTCTACATGTAAATCTACGTTGGCGTCAGTGGATGTTGTTAAGTTTGGCGAGAGTAATTAACGAGAAAACACACTAAAGCACACACAAGAACTACTCAACGTTTTCAATGCATCTGCTTGTAAATTTGTCATTTATATACAAAAATATCAGCATTCGAAATATATGAAAGGTTATATAAACTGTGGCAGCGGTATCCGTACAATGTAATTGCTCCAATTAGAAACCGGGCACAAACGCATAAGGAGGGTTGGCTATTAAACATTAAAAGTGTATGTGGTTTCCATAATAAAATTCAAATGTATATATAGATCATCATTTCATATCAATCAAGTTAAGCGTATACTACTGAATTACGATTTTAACATTTAGTTATATGAACCAGAACTGGTATAAAGTAAAGAATGTATAACGAATCAACATTAAATCTGGATGGATTTGCGATGTATGCCAAATCTTGGGATATATATTCTTGGTTCACTTCCGCAGATCAAGATTGGAAAGCGAAAAACTAAAAGTTTGAACACATTTTTATCGAAAATGCAAACCGTCTGTAAATGTCGAAGTAACGTAAAAGTCACTTAAATATTTTGTTTGTAAACAATGTTAATCTACCCGCCCTTCATGAACCCCAAAGAGAAAACTTTGCACAATAATGGAAATTTTTTTACTCTGCTGAGATTTTTTTTTTTCTTAATCTATCGTTAGAATTAAACTTAGAAATGCGATAAATATGTGAGTACTGTCAAGAATGAAGCCCACTTAACATGTAAATAGATTTTATATTTTCTTAAAATGAAGTTTGTCTTCTCAAATTTTCTCCACAAAATTTTCAATCGATCACAGCTTTTGTGTCCCTCTGCCTATCTGATGCTTGCTCATGCGCATTGCCTCCAATCCATAGATAACAATATTTTAAATACTTAGACGAAATTTAATACGAAAATTAGAAGCATTTCGACGACCACTACATTGCAATTGGAAAAAGTTGGAATTTTTATAATATATGTTTATATATATATTTTTATAATTTAATTCACTGTTCCTAGCAAAACTTTTGTGTTGAAACTTTTCCAAATAAAATGATTTAACATAAAATTAAATTGGGTCACAATGCTCTATGTTTTAGTAAACTTTGGTACATTGAAATTTTTACCATTTTACCGTAAAAATAGATGAAAAATAAAAAAATATTTGAAAAGAAAATTAATTTTGGTAAACTTTGCTCACATCTGCTCGCCGTGTTAGCTACCATATAAGAGCTCTATGAAAAATGTGTCCTTGAAGAAATAATATGTAATGTGTAAAACTATATTAGGCGAAGAGATGAGGAGTAGTTAATTATCGGTCTTACCCAACTATTAGAGTTTTGCTTCTTTGATTTATGTTTTCTAATACAAAAAAAGGTTTTATGCGATTATTTCCAATTAAGCGGATAAATAAAGTCAGATGCGCGTTATTCCCCGGTATCATTTTTACACAGGCAGTCTCGAACATTCGCGTTAATTTATCTTAAGTATGATAAAAAGTCCACAATTTGACTCGAAATTCTCTGTCAAATGCATTTTTTACAGCAAAAATTAGACTTTTGATAACTCTTCAAGAACCAAGGACATAATAGTGATAGTTACGCTCATAGGCATCTTAGAAATTGAATTAGTGTACCGAAATGATAAACTAGAAGGAAGATTGTCACTTATCACCGAAGTAGTTTAAATCAATTAAGTCATTGTTACTAATTTATTAAGTTACTAAGCTGGAACATATAGAAGATACTACCTTCGCTATACCACAAGATTTTCCGCGATGCTCACTCCCCTTAAGGTAAGAAAAGCTCTAGCAACCTAATTACCACCCCTAAACCTAAATTATGACATTTACTCGAATGATGGATATTTTTTACGTCCTTATTGACATGCTGGCTAGCTTAGTATTCTAACCTATTTGAAGAACAATTGAATTTCTACTACTCATACAGCTTTTCCAACAACCTTGACAATTATCAAAAACATCAAAGTTCAGAATTTAAAATTCAAAACTCCAACCATGTTTAATTTATACGTATATAACTCATACTACTACTACTACTACTACTACTACTCATACTACTACTCATACAGCTTTTCCAAAAACCTTGACTATTATAAAAAACATCAAAGTCCAAAATCTAAAATTCAAAACTCCAACCCTGTTTAATTTATACGTATATAACTCATACTACTTTATGATCCTTCCTCTGTTGTAACTTTTTAAAGAAGTAAGAGCATTATAATCGGGCAAGGCCCGATTAAAAACTAATTCGCCTAGTATAGTTATTGGCACGTTTTCGTTATAACACATTAAATATTACGCATCATTTTCACGCAAAGGCATACTTTTCATGAAAGCCCGCATATTCAAGGACGCCCAAAACATCACATTTATCGGGCAAAGAAAGTTTTTCATACCAATTTAGAATGACGAAATACACAGCGAGTTTTGTCGAAAAATTTTGAAAATTTCAATGTTTTGGGGGGAGTGGTCGAAAAAGTAGACCGATCCGAATCATTTTCAAGGGATTCGTTTTCGTGTCAAAATACGTCAGTGTACTAAATTTCATCAAAACATCTCAAAAATTGCGACCTATATTTTGGACACAAATTCGTGTGGACTTATAAAATAAGTCTGAATCTGCCGGAATAATAAAAGACGGGTCAATCTTAAGGCGTTTTGGTTGCTCCACACACTGACACGGACAGAAAAATAACTGTATCTTCTTAATGAACCTATTGTTTCCTATTCCTCCTATTATATATTATGTTTATTAGCTAGGCGGACAGTGAAATGGGTGTTTATACAAAAATTTCAAAATAGCGCAAAATATAGTACTCAAAAATAATCTTTTTTACAGAAACCAATATTTATCCTGCTGAAATTTCGATAGTAGAGGCTTATTTTTTAAGATAACAGTTTACAAGAAGTTTTTATATACAAATCTATCTATCAGGTTCTGAAGTCTGTCAGACCAACACCCTCTCAAAAAAAGCAGCCGTACATCATAACGTTTCCTCCGCCATCCCTCACTATTTTTCTACTAAACCTAATGTGGAATATTTTTCCCTTTGGACGGCGTACATTTCTTTCTGCATTGTTATCAAACAAATTTACCTCTTGCTTCATCGCCCTGAAGTATATTTTCACACTTTTTTTCGGCTTCTGATCTGCATCAATTCGTATAGCCTAACACACAACCTTTCCTCTTCTCCAAATTCACAATACTGAGCAAAGGGTCTTTTCGAGTTATTATCTCTGGTAGATACGCGCCTAATAAACGTCGACGAGCAGTTCGGGGTGAAACAACATTCCCAATTTTATTGCCTTCAATCGCTTGAAGGGATCCCGCTTTCCTAAAATTATAATGCAACTATCGGAAGCAGGAGAAGTTTTTTATCTGCTCCGCGCCTCTCAACATGTTTTTGGGGGGTTTAAAGCATTCATAACTGATAACCTAGTCATTTTTCTTCTTGGCTACAATGATTTGCTTAACCTTCCTATTATTATTATGAACATTAACTCACGTTGCATTTCCTTCTCAAGAAATGGGATTTTATGCGACGTTGTAGGGTTGGGAAAACGGACAAGCGTTCACGCCTTGGAATGGCGTCAAATTTTATACTAAAAAAGTGAAAAACATGAACAAAAAAAAATGATGTACGATTTCTGGGAGTTTAAATTTAGGTTTCGCACAATTTTATTTAAGAATTCTTAAGGATGTTTAGTTAAAAATCTCTCATATCTCTGAAGCATTCGAGTTTTGAAGTCGACGTGTAAGGTGGGAGAGGGAGTAGTGAAGATGCTATTGGTTAACATTTGAAATGGTGTGAAGTTATTAGCCCACTATAATGCGTATGCAAGTGCCTGCTTACACATATGTAAAAAAATTTTTAATTTTTAATTGATAAAAGTAAAATGCATACACTTGAAAAACGTTGCACACAGTTCGTTAGAAACATAGAGTATGTTTGCGAGTATATGTCAATGACATACAAATCTAAAAGTGTTCACATACACTCATATATGTTAATATATATATATATATGCCATTTATTCCACATACACTCTTTTCTTCTGCATATGAAAACGTAAATATACACACACACGCAAACACACATATGCACGCAAATGAAATTCAGCTACATTTAATCCATCTTTCTGTTTGTTTTTAAAAGTTTACATTTGTTGAGAAAATAGATTAAACTAATTAGAAAAGCATTGATAATTAAACGCGATCCCAACCAATTTTGTATTTATTTTTTAGGACTTATTAGAGAGAGACAGCATATTTATTATACTGCGCACATACATACATTTTTGCTTAATGCCTACAAACTACTAATGCATATTGGAATGCAAAAATGGTCGATGTCGTCCGTGTTAATCAGTTCGAAAGCAATAAAATAATTCGCTTATTTCCTTTTCCGAAGATATTTTGCCTTCTTATCAACTTTTCTCTTAATCAGGACATTTCTGCTGGAAAATGCACTTTCTGTTTTTTCAAATCATAAATAAAGAAAAGATTAAAAAAAAAGAAATTCACAAATTGCCGCAATTTGTGGAGAACAAAGAGAAATAAATGAAGAAACTATTCTTACTAAGTAAGTGAAAGACGAATAACAAATGATTTTCCAAGGAAAAAATATCTTTAATCCTAAATCTTGTAAAACTTATTGTAATAATATGGAAAGAAGAATTTTACCGCGCTATTAGTTAGCAAAGACATACACATATGTAACATCTAAAAAATCGTATCATACGTAAGGCGTAAGAATATCTTTAGATGTATAATGAGTCACTTGCTTGATATAAAGAACGCTTTTGTTATTTCATCGGTCCAGTTTTTTTACAAAATCAAATGGCAATCATTTCTTTTATAATCTTGCCCCAAAGACCTTTGTAAAAGATGTAGATGGTCGCATAGGTCGCTTTATTCATTGCCTTGCAATCGTCTTTTTAGATAATTCATAAGCCTTTTGGAGACTATCACGAAACGTGCCAACGATAACTGGAAGCTTTAGCGATATATATGTTGTGCAAGCATCCTGCTAAAAATCAGACCCATTGAAGAGATACACTTTGAATGATGACTCATGTCGAAATCATTTCGCCTGACGATTTTGTCCTCGTCTTTGTGGAGCTGAAAAGTGCTATAGCCTGGGTGTATCTGGGTATCTTGTACTTGTACATAATTCTGTCGGTAAAGACAAGACTATCGATTGTATCGCGAAGAAAGACATGTGCTTATGTTGCTCTAGGTCACCTCAATATATTTGACATCATTAGTAACAAATTTATATATGGCTCCAATAAGTAGCTAAATATAATTATTCGCTTTTATAGTTACTATAGAAAAACAGGACTTAAGAGGGCAAACTACTGAAATCGATTTGGAAAAAAGATGTTTCATTAATAATTTTTCGAATATCTGAATATAAAGTTAGCAGGATAATAATATGCGAACAAGTTAAGCATGTAATTTATAAACAAAAAAAAAAACAAATTTTTAAAAAATGACAGTACTCGATCCATTTTCGTGAGTCATCTTTAAATTAACGGCCTCTGCGGTAATTAGTACATGAATATAAAAATAAAAAACCTCATATTTTCTGCACGCCTACTGCTAGAGCAGTTTCAACAATATTGATTTTTCGTGAGTATTCAAAAAAAAAAGTTATATTTTTGCTTGCACTTCTTTTGAAATTTTTATTGTAAAGTTATTATTAAAAATTTGAATGTGACGCATAAAACTCGTTAAAATTATGGTGTGTATCTGTTTAAAAAATCGTTTGTTTCGGGCTTTCGTTTTTTTAATTTTAAAGCTTTTTGGCTTTGTCATGCCCAGAATCAACTTTTTTTGTCAGTCGTGGCAGTAATATAAAAACAATAATTAAAAATAATAATTACTTTCTGCAAATTTTACTGAAGTTTCGCGGCCCTTTTTGTAATTTTGCATTAATTGATTTTTTTTGGTTTTCTTTCAGAAAGAAAGTGCGTGACCACATCATCATAATTCATATAAATTATACATATTCAGGTTCAATGCAAGCAAATACATATGCCATGATATCCATATTTGTCTTTCATTATCTTGTACATTTGAGCAGATTACTTTGAGGTCTCTTATAAATAATGAATAATGAAATAATATAATGTTTTAAATAATAAAAATTAAAAAAAAATATGGGAAAATTATATTCGGTCATGACCGAATCTTTTACATCCATCACCATTATCCGAAAAACGACAAAATAAGTAAAAGATCTTAACTTTAATGCTCTGTAGTATGGAACCTGCACGACTAATTTTTTCGATTTTCAACGTAAAAGTTTTTATCGAATGGGCGTGTGGGCGCTGTAGGCGTATTCTTTGAAAAGTTTAGGTCACTTCCAAATTCCTTTGCAAATTTGTAGGCGATATCTTCATTTTCACTAACGGGAAAATGTTTATCACAGGTACTACGCAGTTGGGCAGACAGGTGCATTCCAAATTTGAAACTAGCCAGAAATTTATATACTTTATGGGGTCTTTGAAGCTTGTTTCTGCGCGTTACAAGGGTTTTAAAAAAAAAGTGAAAAATTGAGTATATTGAATTACGTTCAATATAGATATACGCTCAAATTTTTGTAGACTTATCTACAGTACTTTATGAGTAATGAGCAAAAAATCAATTCTTTATTCCTTTTGAAAAACAGAAGCGTTCTCATTTTACGTAGCACTGTAAGCGTGTCCTTCAAACGATTTGGTCTATTTTCAATCCCAATTTGCGTGCAAGAGTTTCCAATGTTTCTGACAAATTTGAAGTTGATAGCTGCTTTCTTGCGGCCAGGAGAATATTTAAAAAAAACATTAAACAGATGCACAGGCGCACAAACAGACATACGAACACATAGACGGATGAAAAGATAGATATGTGTATCTAAACTCTACTACATAAGTTATACAAATAATTAATGAATTTTTGGGTTTTCTTCTTACAATCGTTTCGTTTCTTTAGCTGTGGAAGTATCGATTCAAAGTTTGATTCTGATCAAGAATATATATACTTAAAGCGTCTCTGTACCTTTTTCTTTGGCATTGCAAGTTTTTTGACGAAGTGATTATATCGCCCATCCTTCGGTGATGTGCATAAAAAGAATAAATCTATTATGAAATCCGCAAATACTTTAATTGAAGCGGAACAGCGATTTCTTAATTCCTTAATTCATTAATATATTAAAATAAACAGGAGAACATTTTCTAGGGAAGGGAGAAGAATCCTGTATATTTTGAATAAAGAAACAAGTCGCGGATGAGAGAAGACGTAAAAGTAAACGGAAATAATTTGAATAACGAATAAATGTGAAACCTTGTAATTTTTTATTCATCTTGTCAATCTGTTGGGAAAAAGTGTATGTGACCACGTTTGTGGTACGTGTAACTAAACTGTTATTTTAAAACGAGAAAACCTCAATTCCAGTGACCAAGTGCAACAGCAAACGCATTACCATCTATGATAAAATACATCTAGGCGGTGGATGGAACTAAACAATATACTGCAAAATTCTGCCAGTTGTACAGCATAGTCTAAAAAAGCAGTCAAATTATTATTATTTATTTTAAGGCGAACCTTGGATACTTACCATCTCCGGCTCTGGTAAGAGAAATGCTGCGCTTATTCCTTCTTTTTATAGTTTTATTGTTTTAGAACGTAAATAAATGTAAGCTGCAAAATTTGTATCTAAACTCTACTATACAAGTTATACAACATAATAATTAATGAATTTTTGGGTTTTCTTTTTACAACCGTTTCGTTTTTTTAGCTGTGGAAATGTCGACGCACATACTTTGTCTTGTAGACTCTATACACCCAAGAACTTTAAAGGCTTTATGCGACGAACTACACGGGAATGCCTAGATAGATACGATTATTTTGTGCCTTATATATGGATTTCGTTTGTTACAAAAAAGACGAAAGAATTGATACACCCCGATTACTGGATGATTGATACAAATGCAAAAAAATAGAAGAAAAACAAAACTAGGTCAACGTCGACGACAACTGTGCAACAATGACAATTGCAAAAGGTAATGAAAAAAAAGAAGAAAAAAAATATATATATATAAAAATGCACATACAGATATATACGAGTACACACACAAAAACGCTGCACAATAGAAATGCTTAGCTTCATATAAAGGTTAGTTTGTTTCTAATTTCATAAACTTATATGAAATATTATGTTTATCCTCCTTGCGCGTATTGCAGCTTTAACATTCTTGTAGGTGTGTATGGCGATGTGTACGCGCAACCAATATAAAGCTGTACATGTCTCGGTTTGCTTGAATTCTGTTTCTTGATGCTGTTGTCACCATTGCGCCAAAGCCAAAATTCTGTTGTTTCATTCACTATGTGTATTAAGTTAAGCTTTTGCTAAAGTTGAAAGCAGGTTTTTATATTGCTTTCTTTATACTCGCCACCATACAAGAGAAGTATGTAAGTTATAATATTTCATGTGTAACTTGTGATAAATACATACAAATATATCAATGAATAAATATACGTTATTACGTTATTACAAACGGAATCATAACACTTGTCTACTTTTCCTCTATAGTAAACAAACATATATTCGTGTATATGCACAAATGCATATATTTACAAATTCCTGTTCAGTGTATGATGCTTAGATAAGATAATAGAGTCGTGTTCATCTATCTGTCCATTGCTCGTCTTCTGTTGGAAGTCTTACGTTCACGTGAATTGAAATTGAACTAAATGAAGTTAACAAGCGTCTCTCGTAAAACATGGTATTAGTCAAAAACGGTTGGATGCGATACAGTATAAAATTTTTGGTATTGAGAAAACACGATTTCAAAAAATTGAATATGTCTTCTACTTGCTATGTTTTCAAGTTTGAGAAAAAAAAAAATTAGGTGCAATTATTTTTTCTGGAATATATTTTTAATTTGTTGAACAATATTTTTAATGAGCCATTAACTTTCCGTCCCTTCGATTATTATATTTATTAGATGAATTTGGTGAGCCTTCTACACCAACGATATTGAAGTTATGAATATTTAGATTTTATAGTAACCGAATTTTTTGAAAGTTTAGATAAATTTCGATTACTAGATTCAAATTAGATTCAAACATACCTATATTTATTTTTGCTTTGTATTTAAAAAAAGCTTGAAATTAATTTACTCTTTCATTTATAATTATGTACGTTTGGAATGAAATTTTAAGCTATTATAAAATTGTACACCTTAAGGCTTGGTTTCGACGTAACATGACACCAATTGCCCTTGCATTTATATTATATCTAGGCTTAAATTATATTCATCAATAAATGAAGATGTTTCTTATAAGACCGTAGCGATTCAGCATTATAAGAATTAATCGTGTTATACCGTTTGCAGATAACGTTTGAAAATTCAGAAGTACGCTTACGATTTCACACAAAATAATAAAACATACTAGTAAACACATTCCGATTAAATGTCTAAAGATTACGGGAGGAAGACTCGTTTAAAATTTAGAATAAATATTTACCAGAATTATTGAGATTACTGATAAGCATAATCAATCGTAGGATTTTTTTCTGTGCAGTTTTCGAGATTATATAACATTTGCTTTACTTTCTGATCTTTCGTCTTTATATATGTAATGTTACCGGCCTTCAGCATAGTTTATAAATTTGCCAATTTTTTTAAAGTAAATTTCTGCCGCTTTACTAGCACTCCGACCTACTAATGGTGTATGTGGTATGACGATGAGCTCACCATTGCACACCTTGCAAGGGAATTGAAACTACTAATTCCCTTAAAACATCATGACACTTACTCAGACAGCAACATGGAACTAACAAATGCAATGGCATTAATTATTCTAACAAAAATATAAAAAAAGGAAGAAAAGAGAGATCAAAATATATTTTCTATCTAAAAGTCGAAAATATCATGTCATCCATTTTGTGGTTTCAAAAGTAAACGTAAGTGAAACATATTTCTGATTGAGATTTGGATCAAATTTATTTTCAATATATTGTTTAGATCTATGTCAGATATAATACATAGATAGTTGTGTAGCGTATAAAATTTTTTAAAATTTATTACGAAAGCAATGAACCCATGGTTCCGTTGCGTGCTTGTGGGATGAAGCTCATATTTGGTTAAATGATTTCGTAAATAGGGAATAGTTATTGTCCCTTTAGTGTAAAGAAAACACATGTGATGTTCCTAAACGACTTTTGCACGCCTAGAAGTAACTTTTGGATTTGATTTGTGGGCAGAAAATATTATTTTTGAACATGGAAATGGCATTGCAGCTGCCGTCAACGACGAACGCTAGAGAAATAAGATAACTGACTTTTGTGCCTTCAATAAAATGGTACAACTTGTCATACATTTCGTGATGAAATCAATTTATTAGGAGATAAAGTCAGTGATCAAAAGGGCTCATGTTAGCGAGCTTGCCAAAAAGATCATACGATATAACTCTATTTGACTTCTGGCTGTAGGGTTATGTTGGAGCATAGGGCTTACTTTAACAAACCACGAACTCTCAATGACCTTATTTGGCAAGATTATTCGTTTTATTAGCGAGATAAGAGCACATCTATGTGAAAAAGTAACAAAAATTAGTGTGTAAAGAAGATAATACAACGCACAAGTTATTCTTATAAGAAAAGAAAAATTAAATGAGTCAGTCTTTTTTCCCTTTTCTTTAGTTCGTTTGTGTATCTAACTTAATGTTTATATAATATAAATGGTACACTGGTTGAAGTGTATGTGCCAACTTGTATCGTTAAACTCTACCATTATTATATATGTACATACTGATGTGTATTGTTCAATAAGGTAATTTAGTTATATTCATCGATTCGCTTATCTTTAACTTCACTGTTAGAAAATTTAGTATCAAGAATTTATGCTAAACGGTTAAACTTATCGTTCAGTCAGAACTACGCATTGAATAAATAACAAGGTGAAAAAAAATTTTGAAAAATCGATGTGAAAATAAAAAACTTAACTGCAAATCTTTTTATTGACGCACATATTAACCGAAACATTATGATTGGTTAATATTAATTTGAGCTATTGGCGGCAGTACACAACATTTATGCTCATGTCTTAAACTTTTCTCTACGACACTTTTCCTTTTAATGAGACCTAAAATTAAAGGGCGGCTATTTGCTCTAACGACGAGATCACAAGGTCATAAACAATACGATTGCACATCATCATTGGTATGAAAGATCGTGCGATCGTTTATAGCAGAGGTGTCATATTAAATCAGTCACAGAATTAAGCCATTGTTTCACAAGATGTTTAGCGGATTGTGCCATTCGATTGAAAATACACATTGGCCACATTCAAAGCATCAAAAAAGTGCCAAAGGTACGATAACATGTTCATTCACTGTAATGGTCAAACCATTAAACACACCTACAATCCAAAAAACGCATTAAACTGGATTATTTTTACTGTTATAAGGCAGAAGAGAAACAACAGTAATCCGGTGCTCATGTGGCTTGGACGAGTAAAGATCGTAACACGCTGTTCACTCTTAAATCTAAACCGATTATAATTTTAGTCTTTTACACAGCAGTAAAATTTATTATGATTAATATTTTAAATTATTTACTGATCATTCAGTTATTTTCCTTTCGTTATTGTTTCGGTTGATTTTCGGAGCTCCTTACTTTCGCCTATTTTCCTATCTGATCTGATCTTTCTTTTTTTTTTGCCTTTCTCAGGTTCATAACAGGTAACAGCTAATAAGTAAGTATTTGCCTTGAATCGAAATTTATAGAATGCGAATTAAATTGAATAACTTGCAAATATGCTTACTAGCCAATAAGAAAATTATATTCGTCTGCGACCGAATTTCTTAACCCACAACAGTTATTCTAAGAAAGATTAAAAAAAAGAAAAAACAAAGTTTCCATATTCAAAAATTGATTTCCGTTAATGACCTCTAAAAAATAAGACAGTTTCCCTTTCGACAGGAGAAAAAATGAATAATATGTTGAATAGTCATTAACATCGTTTTCCATAATAAATTTTTAACAATTTCTCCATAATAAAAAAAAAGAAAACATATTTTTATCAAAAAAATTCCTTAAAATTAACACACAACTAAATACCGCGATACTTATTAAGTGCTGGCTCCAATAGTATTTATGGGAGGCAACAGCAATCGCCTTTTCGCTGCATTTAATATTTCAGATAATTGAATTTCCTCGCACATGGCAAGGCGGCAAATGGATTGCGTCTGGCCTCACTACTGGGCTCACCTGTTCAGCTATCAAATGTGAAATGTGTTGAAATGTTTTTTTTTAGTCATTACGCCATAAACTGAGAGGTTTAAAAAGAAGAAAAATTGAAACGAAATGCCGCACTTTTAATAATAGTTGGACCTTCATATATTCATTGACAAGTAAAGCAAATAAAACTGTAAACAGATCAATCCTAATTAGGATGTAATTGGCAAATCTGGAACATTCCCAATTGAAGTTTGTGTAATATGTTCACTGTATTCATTTTTCACATGATAAATTTTAATTTTTTACATTTTTGTTAATCTATTCAATCCGTTCTGGTCTTCGCCGTGATTTGAAAATTTAAATTTTATCGGTTGAAGTTGCCCACTCTTTGTCTATGCTATTTAAGTTCCTTGGGAATTTATAATCTTGCGCTTATGAGGCATATGTCTTTACTTCGTGACATAAAGTACTGCATGAACACGTCATTAGCAACCTTCTTAAGAAACAATCATTAGAATGCAGAATAGTAACATGCTCTTCCCTAACTATGTCTTAATTATCTTTTTATGTTGCTTTACGAAGAAGTCATAAAAATTATATTATCCGAGAATTAAAAACATTTTTGTAGTTTTTGCAATAAACTCACCGCAAAGCACTACTATAGCAAAAATAAAAAATGTATGTTAACTATAAATAAATTACTGTCTCGTAAAGTCTTCATTTAAACTGTTAAAGTGTCAAAATTCACTAGAATGTGCATATATTTATATATATTTATATGTATTTAATTTAAACTTAATAAAAAAAAAAACTATCTCTTTAATAAGATTAACATTCTTACATATTTTCATTTTCCTCCCTGTTTTGCTTATCGCCCCAGCTAGCATATGTGTCTACTTCCGTGTAAGCTAGTATTGCACTTACGTATATGCAAAAATGTATGTATAATATGTGTCTGTTTATATAGAAGAAGACGCAAGCATTCGGTTGTGCATGAGGGTGTGCTGTAGAGTGTAAAGAGTGAATTCCATTTAATATTTACAAGTTTTCAGTGTATTGTTCCTCTTGGGTACAAGTACAAAATTTGCTTACGTTTTTCATTTGTCTCTATGTGTTAGTGAGTGTGTGTTGCATAAGAATTACTTGAGAAGTTAAAGAAATTATTTTTGAAAAAGTAACACAGCACAGAGAAAAGAAACAAAACCAAAAAACCAAAGAAAAAAGAATCCAAAATAAAAATTAAAAAGAAAATGCACAAAAAAAGAAAGGAAAAGAAAAAAAAATTAATATATTCTATACCACCACACATGCGAAGCTTTTTTAGTAGCAGTTTTTAGTTTTATACCTAGCATGGGATATTCTAAGCTTATTCGTAATAGTTTAAGACTCCTACACGGTTTCGCGAAAACTATCGTAAATTATTTTTGAAGTCTGCTTCTAACCTGCTTAACCTGCATTCCGATAAAATTTTTACCCCTGCGAATTCATTCCATTCGAGCCACTACGGAGGGCGTCTTGACTTCTATTTTTCGAAGAATAGTATAATTCATCGGAATGTAATAAAAACGTATTAACGCATATGACACTTTAATATTATCATTTTGTGAACTACTTCTGCGACGTAAATACGTGCAAGGACAGCAATATAGTTCACCATAACCTATGATTTTGAATTCCATCTAATAATTGTACAATAATTTCATATAACGTTTGTAGATTTGAAAACCACACTCAATTTTAATAAAAGAACTCACATAAATATATATATAATTACATATACATATACATAAAATATTTTAATTAAAATTTTTAAAAGTGTAGGTTGATCTTGCCAAACCTACTGCAACTGCGTTCTGCGTTTTCATTTTCTTGCTTAAACGTATTATGTATATGATATGGTATTTGTATGTATGGGTGCTATATATGCAACTACAAATAAAAAAAATTTATGCAAGTGTTTTTCCTGAACATATGAAATCTATATGCGGTAAAGATTTTTATGCATTCAAAATCTTGTATGCAGCAGGAAAGTTTCTGGTTTCTTTTTTATTTTTTTTTTTTTTTGCTTGAATTAGAATCTTCCATTTTCTAAAAGGAATATAAAAATGTGTACATATATTGTTCTACGATAACATATAAAAATGATATTCATTTATAAAAGATATCTACAGGCAACACTGTGACAATATAAAAATTTTCTACTTCCATTTGTTGATTAGTTTATATGCATCAATGTATAAAGTTATATGCGTGTGCTATTATGTACATTTGCAAATATCTCTCTATATATGCGAGTTTTAAAAGCTATAATATTGTTGCAACTTTTAATAATTGCATTAAGGATCCCAAAAAATAATTATACAGTAAGGCTTCTGTGACATGAATAATTTTAAAAGTTATGAACTTAGCTTACTAACTTATTCTACGGTGTTAAAAATTTTAATGAAATATATATTTTTTAGTTTATAACAATTCTTAGCGATAAGATTTCATAATCATAAGTTTTCATAAGTATCCTAGTAATCGAGTCATAAGTAGTCGAAAATAATTAAGGACAAATTAAATAGCTGGCGGTACTTGACGACTACAGGCTCATCATATGACGGGATTTTTACGACTCATAATATTCGTTCAGAAGCATTTAGTAAAATTTCTTACGTTAAAGGGCTCCATCCAAACAGTAAATAGAGTTTTCTAAAAGTGGAGGACCAAATTGAAGTCCAGTATAGTATTTGCAGTATATTAATTATCTCCTAGTTGACTCGTAAAGAATGTGACATGTGACAATATAAACTTTACGTAAAACTAGGTAAAGAGACTGATGGACCGCGCTATTGCATTTATTGTGTTTTTCGTAAGTAACCTTTGATGTCAGTTGATATCAACATACAATTGAAAATTTTCGCAAATTCATGAGCACCATATAAGAAATGAAATTCGCTTTAAGCTTTTGAGAAGTGGAACTTGCGGTATTGTACAATTAGCTGATGCGAAATTTTCGCTTCAGGATGTTGAAATACTTTAACGTACAATGGAAACTTAAGCAACTGAATTGCTACGACGTACGACTTTCTGTTTCTGTACGAACTCTAGCTCTAGAGCTGTTCACTTCATTTATGATTTTGGTAAGGTATGAGAAAGTACAATGCTACAAATATATTCTTGAATAAATTAACACATATAACATAAATAAGCTTAGCAGCAACTTGCTTGAACTCGAGCGGCAACAACTCCAAGATCCGAGTCCAAAGTATAATCGCATTACTAATGGGCTTTTGTCTTTGTCGCAAATGAAATTAAACTAAACTTAAGATTCTGCCCTTGGCATTGTTAGGTGTAGGGGCTTGTGTTTTTCTCTACGTATCATGAGTCCAAAATACGCAGTTCTCATTTTTTAATACAGTTTAATACCTCACGC
The DNA here is from genome assembly GCA_000688735.1 of Glossina austeni. Classification (NCBI taxonomy): domain Eukaryota; kingdom Metazoa; phylum Arthropoda; class Insecta; order Diptera; family Glossinidae; genus Glossina; species Glossina austeni. The sequence goes on along the minus strand of KK502545.1, from coordinate 16,073 downwards.
TCAAATTATATTCTTGTCAGGACTTAAGGCATTGGACATGCGATCTGCTCACGATATTCTTAGAATTCTACGGTTCTAAGTTTAAAACTTTTATTTGATACTTTTATTACTATAATCTTAATCTTAATTATGGTTTCCTGCTTAAGCAATTTCACTGTATCGTGTTGTAGTTCAGCGCTTGTATGTGTGAACATAAGTTCATATAAGTACAAAAGTAAAAAAATTTTTATTCTTTAAAATTCAAAGTAATTGAAAATAATAGACTCTTTAATATGTATCTGTAGTACAACTTCGAGGTCGTTGCATTGTGTTAGAAATGTCTTAATATTTTTGATTTGAAGCGTGAATAATCATTAACTATATAGAAATTTGTCCCCCTTTTTAATTAGCTATAGACTTATGAAACAGCCATTTAGGAAAATATTCACAAACAACATTTATAAGGGTCTTTTCAATATTTTCCGTCAATAAGTACCATTAAAAGTTCTTCCCAAGATTTTTATTTGTATCATTATCTGACACACGGTCCCGAGTAAGATGTAAGGAAAATGTATATACTTTCGATAAAGCTGAAGAGTATATATTTCTTCGGATTTTGCAAAGAGCAAAATAACTTTCTAGTATAAAATTTTACTCATTACTACGTTCGGCTGTAAATAGCTTTTAGATTTATAAGTCCTGAATTCTATGCGATATTACTCAAATCGATTTCTAGCTACACTTTGTCCTCGTAGTTTCGTTGCTCAAATGTTTACTCAAAACAGATCTGCTGAGATCAGCGTACATTCTGTTAAAATCGAGAAAAGTTAAAATGGTTTTCATATAAATTATCACGGTGGACAATCGAACAATCAATTTATCATCTTTTTTTATTAATTTTCTTCTTAGGTCCATCCCGATTCCATTCATTCTTTTCGTGTTACAAAACGACTACAGCCAAAATAAATCGATATATATTGTTCTCTAATGCTAATTGTATGCATTCAAAAGTTCCTTAGATAATAATAATTGTAAAAATAAGTAAAACGATTATTGCCAGGAAAGACCGAGCATTAAATATTCTACGTCACTTCACCTAAGAATTTTGCCATGGTTCTCTTCAAAAACATCTTTTTCATGGCATGCTTTTCATGGAAACTTTTAAATGGGATCAATTCCAAGCAAGTGAGAAAATTATATTTGGTCGTGACCAAATCTTTTATACCCATCACCGTTTTCCTAAAAAGACCAAAAAGGTAAAAAACTAAATTTTCATATCCTATAATACGGAATGGGCGTGGGCTGATTTTTTTTATTTTCAAAATAAAAGTTTTTGTCGCGTAGATGTGTGGGTGTTTTAGGCGGAATGGTCTCCGAAACAAGGTCAAATCTAAACCGGTTTCAAGAAGGTTCGTGTTAGGTGCAAAAATGCCAGTCTACCAAAAATTCCAAGCCCTAAAGTAAACAGAACATCACATGGACAGACAAACAGCCAAGCTTAAATCGGTTCAGAAAATCAACTTGAATCAACTTGAATGTACGGAACTTTATTTCAACAAAATTTGCATTGAAAAGTTGGATTTGAAGCAGCAACCTTTGCAGCTTTACTACTCGCAGAAGAGTAAAATTATAATTAAAAGTATATCAAATAAATATTCTGCTTCTCATAGTTTTTTATTAGTGTTATCTTTAAGTGCATTATTATTGATTAAATTCGATGCGTAAATAAATTCTAAAGTAATTGATTTGCATTTCGTAAGTCAAAAATCATAATTCAATGCAAACCTATTCTATGGGTATATTGTATAATTACTAACCATATACTCTCTCTCTCTCTCTCTCTCTCAATTCAGTTAACGTTTAAGAGAAACGGTTTCATTTGATTATTTATTAAAAATCACTGAAGCACTAAATCACTGAAGCAATGAGATTATTTGCGTAAATGTTCATAGGCATGAACGTGAAACATGTTTTAGAATGCGAACATAATAAAATTTATTTTCAGAAATAGTTTTCATAAACGCTCTAATCGCGTTCGACATGACACTTCGCCTTCCATGGCACCGATGATTTGATCTTTTATTTAAGCTCATTTAGCTTCAATTCATTCAATAACAATATTTGGACAGACTTTTATACACATTCATAATCATTGAATACTTGCCATACATCAGTAGTTGAACACATTTATGCTAACGCAACTTCCAAATAATATGGAAGCGTGCATAGAATGTATGTATAATATATAGATACACTCGGCTTTTATGTATAAATATTTGTGTACATGTAGGTGCACATTTTGTGATTTCTGATTTTGAACGTTAGCTATTTTGAGTTAAAATTTGATATTATGTGGCCTGTAAACGTTTATGAAACGTTCTGTGATTATTATTTTCATCGATGGCATATTAATGCGATTCGAACATTCTTCACATGTCTGCAGTGGACCAGCTTAGTGTGCATGTGAATATTTATGTTTGTACATATGAAATTTTTATGGTCCCGAGTGCGCGATTTGCCATAGTCGATAGTCGTACTCGTTGTTAATTTGAAAAATATTTATATAGTTGCCGTGAGTATATATAAATTTTTTCTATATCAAAATCTTTCCCCAAAACAAAAAAGAAAGGAGAAGCAAAAGAAGAAAAAAAATTCGAAATATCGCAGCCATTCGGTGAGAGTTGAAAAGCATTTACAGACGCTAGATGCTAGATTACGAGAATGTGTTTATAGAACAATAGGTTACCCGATACCCTACGTTACGTAAGTTTTGCATTCAAATTGTCTTTACTTATGACTCAACAAGAAGAAAGTAACGTCCGCGGCAATATATATAAGACTAAGTATATATAAGACTAAGTAGAGTAGATAAACAGGCGATATAGATATAAAACATTTTTTTTCTGTTTCTGTTTCTGTTTCTTTTTCTTTCTTTTTTTTATATTTATCAAGTAACTATAGCTTATGTATGTACACATCAGCTCATGTGAATATTTGTAATTTGAGTAGGACACATTTGTTGAATAGTTGAAAAAAAAGAAACTTTTATCATAATTTGCATAAACATTTGCACATATTAAATGCATATATATATTATATATAAGTATATAATATACATTTCAATATTCATATTCATATTCATGTATTGAAACGTGCATGACTTTTCAAAATATTTACACATTGTATACGTACACGAAATAGTGGCTATATATGTGAGAACGAGATAGAGAGAGCAATGAAATACTTTTTAAAAAAATATGTTGAATAGAAAAACGAACAATTAAGCATATTTTATAAGCCACTATTATATGCGCACCCTTCGTTAAAAAAATGCTATTATATTCTAAAAATTTCTATAAAAATTTTGTAGCGAACATAAATGTATTTTTACTGTAAGCTATTTTATTACAACTTTAAACTTCGCTATCTTTGAACCAAACAGAAATTGCTTACAATTGTTAGCCTTCCTAGTGCGGCTTCATCTTCATCTTCAGCTCAAAGCTAAAATTGCAGACCATGCAATTGTATTTATAGAAGATTATAAGCAAGACATGTCCATTAACGGACAGAAGAAGAAATTATTAAAGAGAATATTCCCTATTTGTTCGTTAATGTCGTGTTAGACAATTCTCTAAAAATAAACAAATACTATTATATCGTCCACTAAAGGTTCGAGTACTATTATTCCATATAAGTACGCATCAAAGACAATCTCGCGCATCCATATCTTTCATTCATATTGTTACAGGCTGAGTCGATTACGCCATGTGTGTAAAATTGATAACGTACATAAATGTGGAAATAAGTGCATATTTATTTATTTAATTGCTTGCTATAGGTTAAGCTTTAAAATATCACAAATACGGTAATCGTAAACAAAGTTAATGGTATTCGACTACATATAAAGAACATTTGCGTAAAAATTTCTAAAAATATTTTTCACGGCTCCTGGAAGTTCAGTGTTAAAACAACCAGTAGAGACCACCTGTATTCTATTTGACTTAATTATAAATGTCTGTCTATCTCCTTGACGTCTCTGTAGTTAGCGATTTGTAAGCTCGGGGACATTCGATCAGAAAACCATAAGTTAACTTTCTTAGATTAGCTTTGTTTGTGGACATTATACTACTAGACAATACGGTAAATCTAATGTCAAAACGGTACTTGTTTGAAAACAAATACCCCTGTTAATAATCTTCTTTTATACCCATTGATGAGGGGTATATATATATGTTGTCGAAACGTTTGCAACGCCCAGAAGGAGACCTCATAAAAGTATATATTCGTGATCAGCATCAAATTCTGAATCTGTCAGTAAGTATAATGTTTGCTTTATGCTTTCTTTCCTCAGCAAAAATAAAGCTATCGACCTCAAATTTGTTTCTGCGCGCAAATTGGTGTTCAAAATGCACCAAATTTCTCGAAGCGAACGCCTAAAGAACTACGTAAACTAAGGACACCTCTATTTTTCAAAAGAAATAAAAACTTGTTTTTTTGCACATTACTTATAAACGGCAACAGTTAAATCTATAAAAGTTTGAACGCATAATCTATGGGCGACGATGTAGAACCTCTAAGAAAATGGAAAAAATCGGCCACGCCTACCTAATTTTATAGTGTATCATAATTTAATTTTCTTTCAAAATCTTTATAGCGCACAGAGGCAAGCTCCAAAAACCTGATAAAATGAATAAATTCTTGACCAGTCTCGAATTCGGAATGCACTTAAGCATGCCCGCCCATTCATGTGGCCATCTGCGCAACCCGTCCGCTCATGCGGACAAAAAAGATACGAATATGAAACCAAAATTTGCCTATAAATGCCTATAAATACCATGTGGAGGACGTGCATGCCTAAAGATGGATTTTTTCTATAGCTGCAATATTTGGCAGCTGTCAATCAATTACCAGTCGTAAGACTAACACAAAAAAGAGTTTTGCACCGCATAAGGAGCATTGATCGATAGCGTTTTTTCGTTGCCCGAACAATATAACAAGAAGTCTTTTTTGCATTGGGTCCTAAGTGGATTTGTCTTTTGTCGTTAACTTTTAAGTTTAAGGCCCAGTAAAGCAGTTAATATCACCAATAAATAGCGAGCCGCTCAAAAAACGTGCAAAATATTAAAATAGATAACACAAGATCATTTTTTTACATGACACCGCCCACCGCTCTATATAGCAAAACTAGTTCCCGATGCATTGGAAGCAATCAACGAAGAAGTGCTAGCCCATGCAACTTACTCATCAAACTCAATTCCTTCCAATTCCCATTTGTTCACATTGATGGGACATGCATTTACTCTGCAATGCTGCACTTCTAACGAAAACGTGCGAAAATGGGTCGACAGTGGATTTGCCTCAAAAGAACAACAGTTTTGCTGGCGAAGGATGGTTAGTAGGAAAAATGTATACTTAGTAATAGGCAGTACGTCGAATAAAATATTTTTTATAATTTTCTTATAACAAACGTGCATTGCGGCTGCCGCATAGCCGAGTAGAAAAGAATTGCCACTACCAAGTCGGTGCCCGCGAGTTTAAGCCTCAGTGCCGATAGAGCATATTTGGTCGTAGCTTCAGTGTGTGTTTAGTCGGTGAGGACATAATACTTACCGATTTGGTGCACTGCCTGGTAGGCTGCGGCCACCTTCTAACTCTTTTTCTTTTCACATTTCTGTCACAAAGACACCGTGTTATGTGTACATCGAACTTCGCGCGAGTTCTTGTTCGTATTACAAAAATAAAGATACTGTTATGGAAATCTCAAATCTAGGTTCATGTCATCTTATTGATTTTCCCAGAAAATAAATTTCCGAGAGAGGGAAACACCAAGTGCAAATTCGTGACGCGTCATGCAGCTGTCGGCCGACGAAAAAGATTAGCGGTAAAGCGCACTAAGGGATCGAAAATGTCGCCATAAACTTAGGTAATAGCAATATGTTTGTGAAAGTGTATATAAACATTATTTGCGAAAGGCAGAGTCAGTCAAAAAACAACACATGAGTCGCAAAGAAAGTTTAAGTTAAGAATGCTGTCAAACTAAGTAAACTGTAAATAATATTACCTTTAAGGATTTGATTGTAAATAAAATCACAATCTAGTGATAGGAACCGTATCAAGAAAATCAAATTTTATAACAATGCAAATATTCCTGTTTTTAATATATATACCTGATAACTATAAATTTAATCAGGCTCGGAAAACAGAAAAATCTGATTCAGCCAATAACATACAAAAGCGTCTTGATAGATTTCACATATATAAGAAGTTATATGGCTCCTCATCGTTGCCATAAATAGCTACTCAACAATCGATTTCTGTACATGTAGGCGAATGTGCTTTTCTTGTTTGTTGTGTAGACTGAGTTGGTTGCTGGTGATACCTGTCTTTCTTCTTTATTAAAAATTATAAATGTTTATCAAATTTAAAAGTTTTTTTTTTTCTATTTTATTTTCGTTGATTCAAATGCAAACAACAGGACATAGATAAATAAATAAGCAGCGCCACGTGTTTAAATATATAATATTTCAACATCTACAGGAACAAGTAAGCAATTACAGACAGTCTAATACACGATAAAAAGTTTAATATTAAATTCAGCTAAACAATTTCTAATTTAAAACTTAAAGCTTAGCTATGATTTTTAAATAGGAATTTTATCCAGCCACACTAGCTGAGGATTGCTGGAGTCCTTTGGCGAACCTTTCTATAAATTTGTAATAAATGCGATAACTTATATAACTGGCGATAAAGAACATCGTTTTCATAAAGAATTAATATATACACATTATGTGAAGCAAATAAGTCGCGATATATTTATAAATTTAAAACTGTTATATATACGTTATATATATGATTAAAGGGCATTCAAAAGAATCATATTTTTAATATGGTTAACTGTATTCGCTTATGTGATTTACGAGCAGAAGTTTATTCAACTTTCTGTGGGGAAGCAATAGCCGCCTCAGCTAGAAAAATAAACAAGAGAGTGGAAGAGAAGAAAAGGCGTCACAGTTTTGCACTTACGTTTTACTCTAAACAATTTTATGCGCAAATATAAAAATTTTCTTAATTTTTGCACTTTGTTCACGTAAACTTACTTGTGTCAAAACAATTGTTAGTGAAGATGTAGTAGAACTTAAGTACATATATATTAACGTATATGAATAAGTGCTTGCGGATGTGTGTGTGTGCACTCAGTGCATGCAGCTTTTAACGGCAGCGTGATGGTCAAAATACCTGTAAATAATGTAACAAAACCAAGCGTACAACGAGGAAGAAACTTTAATCGGCATAAACCGAATCTCCTCTTACCCACGGCTCACGGTTACGATTTTTAATCATTTTTGCCCAGTGAGACTCATAATCCATTAGACCTTTCTGATTCCATAACATGAAACAATAATTTTATAACGAAAGTTATTTGGCCTCACTCTCACCCCTGAATTTTTAGTATCACAAGTTTGAGTTGTCACGATGAATTTACATAATATCCTTTCCTATTCACTCCGCCGAAATTCACATGTTGTGTGAAGAAAAATCCAAATATTGTAGTACAGTGGAATAGCCGCAGAATTATCTACTACTAGCATTAGTCGCACTGCCTATTCGTTCTCGTAAACATGGCTATATATCGTGTTTGATATGAATTGTTTGATCGGTAAATTGAAAAAACGATAACATTTTTCTAACAAAGAATCTAAATAAAGCTGATTTGTAATTTTAGCGACTATGTTTTCTTGTACAAGAGCCTAAGTTCTTTTGTAAATTTAAATATCTGTTTTCTGTCATATTTACTATTAAGTTATTGGGAAAGCTAGTTGCTTGTTTTATGAGAAATTTTATCTATTACAGACAGATTTTATTAAAAATATTTGACTATTGCCAGTAGCTGAAGCTTCAGGTAGCAGAAGTCTTTGCAAAAATAATGCTGCAGCTATTCCAAAGTATAAACACGTAACCTATCTACGCACAATAACATACTTGACATAACATACTTTAATAAAAAAGGCGTGAAAGTTATCACATAAATGGCAACAAATAATACACTTTTAATTTTTAGATTTGTGTTTATTATTAGGGGCACGAGGGGATCAGTTTGAAGTATTTTTCGCCAAAAATTAAAAAAGATCGAATTTTAGATGACATATGAGATTTTAGATAAACTTATGATATCGTGAAAGTGATTTCTTCCCATAGACATAGACAAGCACAATGATATCCGAGCACTGTTAAATCGATTTTAACGGTCACTCCGATTGTAAAATGTGAAAAGTTTATAGTATTCCTTCAAAGTCCGTGAAGAACTCAATATAATACCCTTGAGGGATACATTAGCAGATTTTGCATACCACTCACTATTCAGAAAATTAAATTTTTAGCCACTAACTTCCCGTTTGCATTAACATTCACGGATAAAATATTTTATAATTTGCGGTATAAAATAAATTCAATAATTTTCCCCACATTTGGCCTACAGAAGATGTATGCTTAGATGCGTACCACATTCTCGCAATAAAAGTTATTTAAATAATTAAAGTGGAAAGATTTCTTGAAATCAATATTATACAAAAAAAAAATTTTTTTATTATTATTATTTTTTTTTTCTGATATTCATACCTACAAAGCGCTTTCTTCCCTTTCATTTGTTTACAGTTATTGTACATACACGATCGCTGTCATTCATGCACTCACTAATGAAATTGCATCTTCTTGTCTGATATGTTTTGGATTGGACGCCCCAGGTAAGCTTAAAATGAAAATTTGCTTTTCTATTTTAGTTTTTTATCACCAACGCAGCGAATACATTATGTTTGCCCAACGCTTGTAACGCGTTGCTTTACAACACATAAACCCCTTATGCGCTGGGAATCGTAGTGCAATAACGCAGGCTATCACAGCTTGGAACCTGAAAAGAATTTCATTTTGCTTGAAGGAATTATACTCTGGTTGCACCAAGAAAACCCCTCAATCAGTTTTTATTAAATATTTTTGTTTTAGAGTACAACCTCTGTAGTTTATAAGTAAATATTACATACACATTAGGTGTGTAGTTAAGTTTTGAGAGATTTTTCAAAATATAAGATCGTTTCACGTACGTATCGTACTTTATTCTCTTTAAGCCCTAGCCTGCAGTATCTGCAACTTTGACGAAGTGAAAACGAGTTAGTTTCGTTAAGCAGTGAATATGTGTCAACGAAATATTCACTCTAAGAAACGTATGATGAGTATATTTTTTAGGTAAAAACGTGTCAGTACTGTCTCAAGACTTTAAGTTCAGAAAAGTGAAACAGCGATTTTTCGCATATGAACAGTTGGTTAAAGACAAAAAGGAAAGATTTTTACGTTGCATTGTATTGTGTAGTCCAGCCGAACATCGAAAGAGATCGGAATTATGAAAACAAAGGCATCGGTAACAAATGATAAGATTGAGCCGAGCAGTAAAAAAGACATTCGGAATATTCAACAAGTGGAAAAGATATATTCGTGAATCTTCTATGCCCACTACTTTTATATTAAAAAAAAAAAATGAAGAGAAAAAAATCCCAGAATTCTGTAACACTGAACGACAGACTTGGGAGATTTTTTCCATTTTTGTGTAGTTGGTGGGTAGGATAAATTATAGAACGTAACAATTTGTACACCCTAACCGAGTTGTGGTACAGAGTGTATTAAGTTTTTGGGCATATATACAACGATCCGATGGATTTGAAAGAGACTGACTTTTTACCACACACCGGTCGATTTAAAATCATTTTCTAAATGTAAGCTTGTCTGGCTTTCCGTCGGCCTGTCCGTCTGATATTTGTCTCTGTATTATTTTGTTTAACCTGCACGGCATGGAAATTTTTGAGATATTTTGATGAACTTTTTTTCAGATATATTTTCAACACCGACATCTTTTAGCCGAAAGGCGAACGCTGTTGAAAACCTTTTCAACCATTTGCCATATAACGCCTTATTTTGAAATCGGGGTGAAGACACCCCTGAGCATAACATAAAAAGTTATCTGGCTGCAAAAGTCCCTTCCGTCAATTTGAATCGTGTAAGCATTTCCAAATTGGCTCCAATCTAGAGCTGTTAAAGTGTTAGTTCTGACTGAATATATAGAACAGCAACTTTCATTTACCAAAATGTTACAGGCCAAAGCTCAAAAATTCGCTCTACTTTTCTAAATTCAGTGAGCACGGAGTTTTCCTGGCTGGCCTTCACTGAAACTTGTTTAAAGTCTGATTTACATTCGTCCGAAGTTTCTCACAATTCTTTCTAGGTTTTCAGAAAGGACCGATTGAATCGCATTAGTTGTGGTGTTTTAATTGAAATATCTGCTGCAGTGCCGTCCTATTCAATTGAATTTCCTACTCCTCCCTACGTTAAATTTATTGCCATTCGGGGGAAAATTTCCTATATCCCCCCAAATGCGGAAATTTCTATTTATAAGAAACATACTGTCCTCATTTTTGATGTGGCCAAAAAGTCAAAATGTGCTGTTATAGTAATGGCGTGGGGGGACTTCAACTTGCCACAAGTCACTTGATGCTATAGTGATAATTATGGTGATAATTATGGTTGTATAGTTCCCGCATAAGTTGTTGTATAGAGCTATTGTTTTTGTCAATGCATTATTTCATCGCAATGTACATCAATACATTCAATTGATAAAATCGTCACTGCTTGTTAATCCTAGATATTTTTTTTAGTTTATCAATTCCAAAAGAAAACTCTCCATATATCCTTCGCATGTTTCTCTCAATGGCTCTGACTTCTCTGATGATATTGAAACCTCGAAACTCTTTGCTGAATACTTCCGACAATATATTTCAGCGGCTAATTCCGATTTAACTGTCAACTCTTCCTATCTGATATCTAACTCGGTTTTGATTCCTAACTTGACTATTTAAGAAGTTGATATTTTAGATGGTTTAAAGTCTCTAAAATACAGTTCTGCGTCTAAACCTAATAGGATTCCATCATGTATACTTGAAACATGCTCTGTCGAGCTATGTTGTGTTATTTCAATGATTTCTAGCCATTCCTTGAAATCAGGTTTTTCCCTTTGTGTTAGAAGAGTAGTTCCCCTATTCCAATTCAAAAATATGAAAATAGACATCGCGTTGAGAACTATGGAGGCATAACCAAGTTGAGTGTCTTACCTAAATTGTTTAAATGAATTATTACTCAGCATTTAGCTTTTTCTATCAAGTCTTATATTTCTTCAATACAGGATGAGTTTCGGATCTACTATCAGGAATCTCTTAGAGTCTACTTACCGTTTTTTCAAGGCTTTTACTAATAGCTCTCGCATAGATGTCGTATATATTGATTTTAGTAAAGCGTTTGACTTACTTAACTATAACTTATTGATCTTCAAGCTCCAGGCTTCAGGCTTCATTTACAGTTGTTGAAATGGATAAGCTCTTGTCTTTATAACGGATCTATCAGGGTTCTGTTTAACTTCATCACCTCGAATCAATTTTCCGTCCATCCAGGCAGCCACATTAATGACCTCCTCCCGGTGATTAAATCCATCCCGGTCTTAATGTACACTGAAGATGTTAAACTGTTTTCTTCCTCCTTCTTGGAATTGAAATCGTATCAATTTCAAATTGACTTAAATAATTTGGTTACATGGTGCTCGTTTAATTTTATGAAATAAGAGATAAATACGAGAAACTTTTTTTCTTAAGATGGAAGTCATTCAGTACTCTTGTCGCCATATGAAGGTTTACTTCCCATGAGAATCCTTATATATCAGGACCAATGTGATCTCGCTTCATTTGTATGCCAAATTGCTATTACGGACCAATTTTCATTACAAAATATTTAAAAATGGATATTCTTGCCATATAAAGGTTTATTTTTGATGAAAACCCTTATTGCTTGTATGATTCAAATATAGGCCAACATGATCCAATTTTTATTTGAATATTTGAACTGCACGAACATTAAGTTCATAACAAGTAAGAAAATCATATGCGTTTGAAGGCGAAATTTAAATACCCACCATCTTTCACCTCTGCGTTTCGCATATTTTTAGAGATAAACTAGCAATTACTTAGGATTTGGAAGCGAAATTTCAATTTAAGCGAGCTTGCGATTTCCAACAATCTACAATGGATCAACGGAAAGGCGGAATTAATAAAAGTAATTTTCTGATTGTTACAATCGGAATACAAAACATAGGGTACTCTACTTACTAAAGCGTTTGTAAGCGATTAAAATAGCATGTGAAAAAGTAAGAGCAAAGAGCTCATAGAGATAAAACGATAAAAAAATCTTAAAACATGAGATGACAAAACACATCGATTCGCATCAACTTTCAATAATACCTACATATAGTATAACTATACACAGTTATAACTTTGCACACTGTATATATGTATTATCGTGATCCATTTATAACAGTTTTTAGAAGAAACAAGATATAAAGGTATTTTCTTACGTACTTGATGTCTTAGCAAAAGGAAATATTTCTTTTCTTTTATTGACGACTTTAACAAATAACAGAATTTAATTTCAGAATAAGAATTCCGTACTCATTAAATCAGAAATATATATATTAATTTCTGATTTTATCTCTCCGTGCGTCGAATTTGGGACTTTTACAAAAGATCGACGAACGTACTTGTCGTCATACTTGTTCTTGTGATGAAATCATGGACACACGTCACAACGTATTCGATATATACTTCGTTATGTTACAAGTGAGATGACAAATCTAGTAGACATCTTTCCGCGGCAATGGATATAATTAGGTTGATCAATTTTTCCCATTTCTGCATAAAAGTTAATTAAAGTTGCTTTAATGAAGGATTTTTCCATTACTCTTATCATTCGTCTTGAAGAATGCAAGTTTCGAGCTTAAATCGCTTAGATTTGCTTCTTCTTCCGTATAGGCTTTTTAAAGTCTTTTATTTTTCGGAACAGTTTCATCTCACTAATCTATGAGGAACACCACGACAGGTAATAAATTTTCACATAGATGCTCCTGACAATAGTGCACATGCTTTAAATGGCAGACACTACTGATATCAACGGCAAATCCAAAAGATTAGGAAAACTAACGCTATTTGATGCTTTTAAGAGATATCAGAAAAATTTTAACATGTCCTAACATCTTTTAATTTATGGCATAATAAGAATAAAACAAAAAAAATACGTGAATAATATGAGTATTTTGTTTCAGGACTACTTTTTACTAAATGCTCATACCTGGGATTATGTATAACGTGCTCGGATATCGTGCGTATCGAATTTAAATTTAAAATCATAGTTTTGTATAAATTTTTGTATATCACATAAACTAAAGTTTGTAGAAAGCAAACATCATCTTATTTATATCGCCTGTATTCTTTTTTTTTTGGTAATTCCGCAAAAACGATTCGATTGAACTGGTTTCAAACTTGACAGACGGATTTTATAAATTAAAAACGAAGAAAAAGTGAAAAGTATCACCTATTGTTGATTAAAATTTCGTAATCAATCGATATGTCGCGACTGATAAAATTTAATTAGAATGAGAATATTTCAGTTATTTCAATTAAACTTATGTAAAAAAGTAATTAAGTAATTTTAATCATAATTTCGTTGCACTTATGTTGAAATTCAGTTTAATAGGGTTTAACTCTATGATTTTGCAATAAATTTGAAAAGTTGCCTGCTGTTGGTCCTTTCGATTCTCAATTTTTTTTTAATTTTTTAATTTTTCTTTGGTTTTCACTATTTAGATTTTGTTTATGTGCAGGCAAAAAGCCTATATTTACATATCGAAGTTGATCACTTAGTAATATGAATGCAAAGTGAGCGCCGGTAATTTCAAATGAAATCGGTTGATGAAATTGCTAAAATTACACTCAATATAAATGCCGTATACGATCAGATTGGTTTCTTTTAGATAAATTTTGGATATCGCAAATTGCAAATGACAAGCAGATTTAAATGAGCACATGGATTTCTGATAGTAACTATGATCAAGCATACGAGTCTCCGATGAGTATTTCAATGGAAAAATGAGAGTAAAGAATCCAAACACTTTCACTCTTAATAGAAATAAACATGAATTACTCTACCGTATATTCATCTTAGGTCATCTTTTATCTCGTCAAACCAATACATAAAAATTACAGAACATTTTATTAATTTTGTGCATGGCAGGATTAACCAATCGAAACTATTCTTCTTCTTCTAAGTTTTATACAAATAGATGCTACAGATACATGTAACAAATACATGTAACAGTTTTTTGCTTATTACAGATATGCTTGTGAGCGGCTTAAAAGTATTTCCAAACTTGATTCGTGACCTTCAGTAGTATATAAACGTCGACGCGAGTTTCAGCCCGCAGAAAAAAACCTTTTTTTCTTTTTTTTTTTGCTCGTGAAAATTTCGTTCGGTCCCGATGGTATTTGTGCGGGGACGTCCCCCTCAAAAAACGCAACCAAACACACACTAAGTTTCTTCAAATTCTTGAAAACGAAGTACGTGCTCAATATTAGCAAAGAAAAAAAAAAAAAAAAAACACATAGTAAGAAATGAGAAACATATGAAATATTTTTCACATGATTATTCTAAAAATCTAATTTCTTTTTAAATTTCGTTAATAGCTCTTTCTGCAGACTCTAAATGCCGCCTAGAAAACGTCAGGACAAGACTGTATATAGATTGACAAGTTATCAATTAGCACAGCCTATAAAATAGTTGAATGTAAAGCAAAAGCAGTGCAATTTGGAGAGAAAATTGCCCTTTATTTGGAAACACCTGAGGGGGACTTGCTGTGAATATTTCTATCAAGTATTCCCATCCAAAAACTCGTATAAAAAGTTGAAAGAAAATAATATGCAACATGTTATCTTTCGAGGAAGGGATACATCTATAACTAATGCACCGATTTTTGAGTTTATTTAAAATGAAAATAAATGATTTGGTGTCTAAATTGAAAATTTAACTTTTATTTTATTAAAAATTCTTTTTACACAGTTTGTGTATTTTGCTATCATTAAAGCTGTGGCCAGGTTTAGTACATTGTTTGAGATAAACATTTAAACTCTTTCATTGACTTCTGCATAAACTATTAGGGTTACCCAAAACTAATCAATTATATTATTTCAATTATAACGACGCCTTTATATCTCTAGTGGTGTCCGATCCAAGGTTAACTATACAGGAACTATCAAGAAGCCTTGGGTCTACCTGGTCCACCAAAAATTGGCAAGGTACATAGACAAGGGAAATGGATTCCACACCTTTTGTCTGAGGCCAATAAAGAACTTCGGCGAACAATTTGTAATTCCATGCTCACCAGACTAAGCAGATATCCATTTTTGTCTAAGATCGTAACTGGAGATGACAAATGGATCCTTTAAGATAACATAAAGCGATCGAAACAATGGTTGTCTGCAAACGAGAGACTTCTTCCAACCACTAATCCAACCCTATCCCTGAGGAAGGTGTTACGAATTATTGAAACTTGGGGAGGCAGTTACTGCTGACCTGTATTGTCCGCACTCATAGAAAAAAGACCAGCTTTAGTAAACAGAAAAGGTGTGATACTCCAACAAGACAATGCCATGTTTTTGACCATAGAAATCAAAGTATTCCGTTTATGTCTTGAACAATTGAATTCAAGTGGTTGAGCGAGTATTTCAACACCATTAACTGACTCTTTGCAAATAAAAATGCTGGAACTTGAAAAGATCCATTGTTCGCTCGGCTGAATAAGCGCTATTGTAAAAGCTACAAATGTTGGAAGTTGTCCTATAACGGTATCATGTAATGATAGAGTATGTTTTCCAGGATACAAAGTGAATGTCTTAAGTTCTACTTTGTTAAATGGATATAAAGTTGCTTTCAATATTTGCAATATTTTAGGTTGAGCAACCAGTATTCCAGGATTAATAATTATATGACTCATAAACAATTGTGCTTGCAATATTTTAAGCTGCGTTTCCTTCTCAGGATTTTCAATTAAGTAAACGATGACTTCCGCAAATTAAATACAATGCTCAAATCAACGTTATTTAGTGAGAGTTTAGATAGATTAAAAATACCTCCATGCACCTTTCCAAACAAGTCAACTCTATTACTCTTACCAAACACCT
>KK502544.1:543515-640502 GCA_000688735.1 Glossina austeni | reverse complement strand
ATCCTATGCTAAGCTAGTTGAAAAGATGGCGTGCGACATTGAGATTACCCATGCATTATCTGGTTATTCCCAGCTAATGACGTGCACTCGAGGCTTTTGTATTATATTCTATGCAATGTACCCTTTTCCCTATATTCCGTTATGTTTGTGTAGGAATATTTGATAACATTATTTTTCTTTTTGCATTTAAAGGTAC
This sequence comes from Glossina austeni, assembly GCA_000688735.1. NCBI lineage: Eukaryota > Metazoa > Arthropoda > Insecta > Diptera > Glossinidae > Glossina > Glossina austeni. The sequence goes on along the minus strand of KK502544.1, from coordinate 640,306 downwards.
AATCATTACAACCATTAGTGGGCGCGGAATGGAATCAACGTTAATTGTCGCTGACTAACAGCTCTACCCTCACCACTACCAATAAAAACGCGTAAATTTTGTAATAAATCCATACATTTTCTATATGAACAAAAGGTCTCGGCATCTTATCATTTGTTTGTTTTCAATCCTATGCTATGCTAGTTGAAAACATGGCGTTCGACATTGAGATTACCCATTATCTGATTATTCCCAGTTAATGACATGCACTCGAGGCTTCTGTATTATATTCTATGCAATGTAGACTTTTCCCTATATTTCGTTATGTTTGTGTAGGAATATTTGATAACATTATTTTTCTTTTTGCATTTAAAGGTACAATCATTACAACCATTAGCGAAAATGTCTCGACATATTATCATTTGTTTGTCTTCTATGCTATGCTATGCTAGTTGAAAACATGGCGTTCGACATTGAGATTACCCATTATCTGGTTATTCCCAGTTAATGACATGCACTCGATTCTTTATATTATATTCTATGCAATATACCCTTTTCCCAATATTCAGTTGTGTTTGAGAAAGCATCTTTGAAAACATTATTTTTTTTACTTTTAAAGGTACAATTTTGCTGTTGAGGGAGAGAGGAACCTAGAATATATGTAAATAACTGAGCGAACTAAATATGATAATCGTTTCAACTTACATACGCGTTTACGCTATTCCTTTTTGCAGGAATTTGGAAATTTTTATGTAGACGGCACTCATTATATTTATAATTAAATTAATAATATTAGCATGTACACGCGTATTCTTAATTAGAGTAAAAACCGGCAAAAATGTTACACTTTGATACTTTTCGGTACAATCACACGGCGTTCTCTGTACTTACCACGACGCCAACAATTCGGCGTCCAAAAACATTTCTTACATTAATTTTTCGCATGGTAGATTAGGGAATTTCAATTTCAACTGCATTGCATGTTCTTATGCAAGCCAATTTCGCTAAATCTGTTGTCTACGCAATACATATTTACATTCTTAATGGCGGGATAATACCAGACAACAATATTATAAGTCCATTTGCAATTTGCTTGCCTTTATTGTAAATTATATTCTAATTCTCCTATTTCCGCGTTTAACCGACACCTCTGTATGAATTTCGATCTAAAGACAATACACAATATATACGCCTATGTAAAAATTTCTTCCAGTTTTACGAGCACGTCCTATTACCCTTTCACCACTTTTTTGTTCGCGTGCAAAGTGAAAAAACTAGGCTCTAAATAATGTACCTATGATCTCACAATTTTATTCTTGTTGATAGGATTTGGCCAGTGTTCTAAAATGATGCCAATGCAATCAGATGTATATAAAATAGAGTCCAGACTATTGGCTAACAAATTGGAAGTGCTTCTCAGCAATTTCTATCAAAAGTGTGGCTCTAAGTTTTCTTCGTGATTTGGTCTATCTGCCGGTTTGCCTTCCCGACATGGCTGTGTTTTTATTCTATGCTATTTTAATGTAGGCTTATTATTTTATTATATTAGTATACATTGTGCTATGAATTAATGCTTTTAACTAAAATATAGATGTAAAATTCTCTTTCCCTCTACATTTTCTTGTCATAACATTATTACTGCACTATTATACTGTGTTAGAATACATTGCATTTTCATTATTATTGCACATATATTATTTGATGATGTTCCCATCAGTGTTGTGTAATTTTTACATTACCATTGCGCTATTGTATTATATTAGAACACGTGGTCTGATCAATCTCATGGCCAACAATCAGACAGGTTTGCCTCCCAAGAAAGATTTGGCAATGTACAGAGCATTAAAGGGTCTAAGATTAAATTTGCACACTGTACAACTTGCAATTTTCCAAAATATATCGAGAAGGATATAAAAACATTCGAAAATAGAGCGTTAAAGCGCTGTGCTGGACCTACCCTCTAATTATATCTCGCGTAAGATGTTCAAAATGATAAAAAATTGCATAAAATATTCCATCATGTAAAAGTGTTGTAAAATGATTATATACCAAAGAAGTGTCATAAACACTTCTTTTATATACATGCTTACCGCAATCCTCTTCTCTAAAATTAAATATAATAAATCTACCTAACAAAAATTTTCTTAAAATTCTTTTAGAAAGGAACCTAATTCTAAAGTTCTACGGGTTGTTAATATTTTTGACAGCCAATATCCCTTTAACCTAACATATCTTGCTTGCAAAGCTAAGGGTACAAGATTAATTTGAGTATGCACGCTACTTTTTTAGTGAAATTAAAGGAAATCATTCCAATACCCTCTGTAAAATTGTAGTCATTCGCGATCAAACGTTTTCCACCGAGAAAACAAAAGCAGTTAATGTTCGAAACGTTGTACATAAAGCTTGCTCCAAACTTGAACGGAACTAAAATTACCCATCCAATCTTTAATATATTGTGAACCAATAAACATTGTGCTAAAATAAGGAATCATAAATAAACAGGAATATTGTCTCAGCTGAGAAGAACTCATTGCCCAAAGGCAATATTTCTTTCCCTAAAAATATTGCATCAAGTAACAATGTTGTAAAATGGTTATATACCAAAGAAGTACGTAAAGATTTCCTCCATTTACTTACCTACTGCAACCCTCTTCTCTAAAATTAAATCTAATAAATTCATCTAACATAAATTCTCCTGAAATTCTGCTAGAATCGCTTCACATAGGAAATTCGTATATTATTCTTAAAGAAGTGACGTATCGTACTTTACTTAATTTGGAGTTTTCTTTATCTTTTAATATCAAATTAAAAAGTTATCGATTATTTGTTGGGTATTCACGAAGCTTTCATCACTTCCGAGTTAATTTGCAGAATCATGGGAATAAAATTTGAAGATGCTTTCATTTTGTTAAGATTTGATTCTTTTATGTTATAACTTAATATTCCAATTTTTTGAGAAAAAAAAGTGTTCTAAATGATAAAACCCTTCGAAGAAAAGGCACCTAAAGAATCTTTTCACGCATTTTGTTGGCAAATTTTTACCAAGTGCAGTTAAAGATTTGTTTTGTGTTAAACTGAATTCATAAGCATCAGGGTGACTATTGGGAACAAAAATAAGATTTTGGTTGTAAAAAGAAGTTAAACATAACATCAAGTCACTTCTGTGAATGTTGATTGGAATATCAAAGCTGTTTTCAAAAATGTGCTGCATGAATGCTCACTGTTTTCCAAAAGTACATCTTTTCCTTTCCAAAGATTTTTTCAATTTTTTAAGTAACATTGTCAAAATTGCTCTTTTGTTCATATTCGAATTAAAAATGTGATTTTCTATTGAATCACGCATATTTGTATTTTATATTTTAAAGAAGGAGCATTATAAGTTAAATTAATCCCGTCAGGTGAAAAGATTAATGATCCCGAACCTTGCAAAGAAGAAACCTAGAAAGTATCCATATTTAGGAATTGTTCCAAGCTTTAACTGATGAATGTGTATTTTATTTTTTAATTGATTTGCTTCTAAATTTGTGAGAAACATTGCGTTCTTGTTAAATTATAAATGTTTCCTAAAATATCTGGTAAATCAAAAATGTTCTCAACAAATAAAATTGTTTTTTGACTGTATCTTTTGATTTTGACGATTTCTTTATTTAAAGAAACAAAGATGTGTTCAGGAAATGACTTTAAAATTATAGGACCGTTGCTCTTAAATAACTGAAAATTTATTTCATTCTCTTTAAAATAGTGCCCATCAGTATTCTCATAAACATTCTCGTCAATCTTAATTCTTTTTTTTGAACTCGAAGAACGTTGTTCCAACCGTTTAAAAATGCTTTTCAGTACAACATTCCGCGATGCTCACATGTGTAGAACTATATTTTAAAAATCTACAATCTTTCAAAAAATATTCCTTAAAGAAACATTATGATTTTCTAATCTCTCAACAACGAAGTAATCGAAAAGATTTTCCTCTGAACAATTAATGTACAATATATTCTCCTTGCCAAAGTTATGTAATAATTTTTAAGATCCAACGGGGTAAGCAAATAAACATTTGTCTTGGAAAATTGAAACTACAAAATCAAAATAAATTACGGAATCATTCGCTTCGAGTATTTCTTCGCTTAGTTTTACTAGCGTTTTCATTTTTTCTCTTTAAAATCGAATCTAGGGTAAAGACTATTATTTTATTTCTTACTACACAATGTAATATTGCAAATTCTTCATGTGATTTAACCAATTTGCAAGCGTTGTTAGGAGTAATTTTTAGCTTTAGAGTATACCCAAACCGTATTTTAAGAGTAGATTCAATGTAAACATTAAAATAAACAATTTCCAGTACTTCATTTTCAAACAAGATATCCAAATATTCCAACAGCGGTGGAGAATTAATATCATTCCTCTCTAAAAAATCTTTCCAAATTTCTTTAGCAAATTTTTCTGGGCTTTTAAAATGGACAAACGGAGCATTTAGAGCAATTTGCTCTACAAATTCTCCTTAAACAAACAAACTGCGTGTTTTCTAAATTCGGAGTATTGTCAGGAAAAGTGATCAATACAATGTTATTTTTCAGTAAATTGTTTATATTTTCATTAAATACTGGGAAATACTGTGTATAAAACAAAATTAAAATTGTACCCTTATTACTTATATTGGGATCGTAAGTTTTTGTCTTAATTGATAAGTTTGCAATTTCTTTGGGTAAAAAAGTGCGACCCTCCTTAACCAAAATTATTTTCTTGTCATTGTGAACTGTTATAATCTCCCTAATAAAGTTTACTCTGCTTAGCACGTTTGGTTCGTTAATTAAGAAATTTCTTCATTCTTTTAAAATACTTAGAGCTTTTCTTTTGAAAAAAACATTTATTATAAAATTGAAATATAATTTTAATTTTTTTATAAAGAAAATGAACTTACAAGCTCTGATAATACTCTGAATAATGTTGATGAGAACGTTTATAGAATATTTTTAGATATTGGTTTAAGATATTTGAGTAAATTGGATATTTCAATGTATCTTTATAAAGTTAAGAAAATCACTGATAACTATTTTACCAATAGGTAGAAATTGCAGTAAAGGAGAACCAGTTTGAATATTTTGAATACGATAAATAACATTGCATTACAAAGAAAATGATTACATCGCTGGGAAAAGATTTTAAAGTCATGTTTTTTTGCACGATGGTAGGCCAGATTTCCTGCGACTGTTTTTGAAAGGCTAGAAGAAGTCTTAGGCAATTAAACATTTAGATAAATTTGAAAATATGGTCCTTTTTGGTGATGTGAGCGAAAAAGGAGGCAATGATTAGGTCATTTAAACACATGAGCGTACTCGAGGAGCAAAAGTAAATGATTTTACAGACGCAGCCACAAAATTTGTAAAGGAGTTGGCTAATTACTAAGATTAATTTGTTTTAAAAGGTAATACTCGTAGGATGCTCCCAAAATTTGTAGAATAATTAATGATGAATATGAAATTATTTCACAATAAACCTCAAAAATGTAATTTTTGTTTATGAGTCTTTCTATATATTTATATTTTTTAAAATTGTTTAAATACTGATTTAATATATAGACTAATAACTTAATCAATAAAATATACCAAATATGGTAAATTATTAAAAAAATTAGAGAGAAATAAAATAAATATGAAAGTAGATAAAAATATTTCAAAAAATTTGTTTAGATCGTAAAGAATAAGGAAGTAATATTAGAAAATGCTGTAGATTGTAGCTATTTTTCAGCATTGTATTCATAATTTTAAAATTACTAAAATTGATATAAGCATCTTTTTTATCCAAGCTAGACAATTAGGTATTTAAGGTTCATATATTTGCATTTATTATTAATTTAGTAATAAACCATGATAACTTATTGAAAAAGTACATAAAAGAAATTCCTAATAAGTATATGTAACCTAGTTTATTAAATTACAAAGAAGAGTCAAGTGCGCGTACGCAATAAGAAACAAAAACTCCACAATATTTTTGGATTATTTAGAAAAAAAAATATTTTTAATTTACCGTATTTTAAATAAAATGGGAGTACTTGAATGCATGATGCCTTAATTCATTATTCCATAGTTTTTTCCGGGTGGGTAAAAAATTCTCGGCCGTTTAATTCTTGCTACTTTTCCAATTATAATGTTGTTTGAAGAATTTTGGAAAACATTTATAAAGAAATATGTGGCGGCAAGAATAAACAATTAAATGAATTGCTAATATAACCGATGTTGTGCAAAGACTTCTACTAAACCAAATTTTATTAGCATTACGACTTATTTCTTTGCTGTTATAATAATATTAAAAACATACAATATTTATGTCCAGATCATTACTGTCGTCTAAGATGTTTATTAATAACATAAAAAAATTAAGTCTCGCCTATTTATGATCTCCTTTTTGTGTCTTTCACGCAAAGTTTTGAAATTTGCTAAAAAATTTTTGAATTATCATTAAACTTCTTTTCAAATTTTCTTATATGTTTTAAGTTCTTTATTAATTAGATCACTTGTACGTCATAGTAAATACGCAAAAATAAGAAATTTTAGATTAATAAAATTTTTATTCGTTTAAAAACATGGACATTTAAACAGAAACTTTTATTTGTTATTATTTGATAAAGAATGAATAGCTGTGAATAACATTAATATTTAATTAATTTCGTATTTTTATAATAATTATTAAATTGTACTGTCTCTATTTATAATTAAGAAGCAAACTGATTAGTTTTCTTGGATATATTGATTTTCAACAAATTTAATATCGAAACAAGGAGTTTCTTTAACATTTTTTAAAGAAGTAAATTAAAGAAATAAAAAGTGTGATTAATTTTTATCGAGAAATACGCATAGATCAAATTAAAGTAAAGTTTTAAATGGTGATTCCACATTATACGAAAGAAAAATAATATTTGTTGAAAAAATTGTGATATCTTTTTATAGTTGAACCAATTAATCTGTTTACATATCAATAATATACAAAGTAATATTTTAATTCATAAATTTAATAGTTTAAATAATTACAACTAAATTATACTCATTAGCCCTAATAAATCCAAAACTTAATATAGAACATAAAATTTTGCAAAAATTTTTAACAAACCAAAAAATTGTCGCTGGCTTGGCCACATATAATTTTCTGAAAATGACATAACAAATGTAATACTATTAGCGACTGCGACTGTTGCCTGAACTTGTCATCTACTTTTATGTTCCTTTTCGATGTACCCATTTGAATTGTATTTGAGCAGTGCACATTCTCCATTTCCTGTGAAAGATAATAATTTCTGCCTCCAATGTAATGATGAAAAATTATCTAAAATCGCCTACTAAACTTCCTCGCTTCAATCTTTCCAATGTTTAGGAAGACAACCAATATTTGTGTTATTCCACTTACTACAATTACATCAGAATTTTTCCCCAATGTCGCAATTGGCATTCAACTGGGACGGCGAAGTCTCTCCTATCATGCTATCTACACTACCGGCGTGAATCTTTCGACAGCGGCGAATGCGCTGAGCACATATTCCGCAGCTTAGTATACGTCGCTGTATTAATGAAGTCCCCTGCAAAGTAGAACGATATGGATTGTCCGAAGCAATTATCGACGAAAGTGTAAGGATAGCGCGCATGTGAGAAATCTCACGAAAGATACAAATGCAGTCCTAGTAAGTATAGCATTGATAACTAACGTGAGCGAACCCGGCTTGACTTGGGCTTTTCCTCGGTGTACATGCATATTCTCTTCCAGACACATACCCCCTGCTGCCAAAGTATTTTTAACTCCGCGCACATTCAAATTAAACTTGAATTACGACAGAAAAATACAAGCCCATTTCCCTTTTTTGCGCATTAGCAATTATCCCAATCAATCAATAAGCAAAGTAGTTTCGTCTAGATGCACTTAAATTCTTAGGCTTTTGCACCCAAATCCTTGTTTCTCAAAGTCACTAGGACCTGCATTGTATCCCAGTTAATTGCGCTTTCTGCCCGGAGATAGGTAACACACGACATCTTCCTAGCCTCTTCAAAAAGATAAACACTCTAGGCCGTTCCTCTGGCCATTAATAAATGAAACTGTGGGAATGACAAGCAACAGTTCTCCCACACCAGGGGAACGAAGAAAAACAAAGCATAACAGAAACAAAATGGAAAAGAGTTTATAGAACTTAAAAATAGTAAGGAAATAAGAACTGGAAGAAGGGCACGCATCAGGATATATTACATTTAATAATATGTATGCGTAGCAATCGCAGAACACGTTTAACAAAAACTTAGCGAACTCGATTAAACCGAAGCTACTTTGTTGTTATGTATACAAAAAGGAAGAGGAAAGCCTAGATAAACAAAGCTTAGCGGTTATCCCTTCCACGCGATCCAAACGATTCTAATTCTCGTAAACATGAAGTATAAACAATACAGCGAAAGCAGACGTCCAAGGAAGCGTAACACGATAGAAAGCAATCTCGGGACAGTATAACCAGCCGATCTGCTCGGGCAAAAATTTCATTTACAGAACAATGGTCATTTCATCGTGTAGCTACCGAATATCTAACGTTTAGCCATTAAATCTACAATAGAAAGCCCTGTACGGTATTTCCAAGATTGTCCAGTGTTCGGATTTTCCGCCATTGCCATACACCAGAGATAGCTATGTTTTTGCCGCAAACCTTCGTTCTAATATAGTTAGAAGGTTACTCAAGGATTCACCTTTGAGTTACTGCCATAAAAGAGATCATGCTAGTAAAGAGGTAAGTTATCCGGCGTTCAAGCTAATACTGCTGCTTTAAATGAAACAATTAAAATGTCGCCGCAGACCGGTGAACTTAGCGCTCTTACCTTTAACGGTTTATTTATAATGTAGCCTCGGGGATCATTACCCACGGCTATATTGGGGCTAAACACAAGTTAACACAAGATATATGACGTACTCTATAGAACAATCCAAAACTCGGAATAAATGAGAACAATTATCTTATTATAGTTTTCCTCTTGATTAACAAGCGGCAGAAAAGCCAACAACAACACCGAAAGTGATAATTCAATGCCAAGGAGTAAAATAGAGAATCAAGATCAGCGACAATGAATAGAACACAAGTAACAAAGCGAAGAGCGCCTGCTTTGAGTCGCAACGTATACATTGCGGAAAATGCATTTCATCAGAACTCCTCGTTATTCTTTGCTTTTGGCGAGGGCACACGCACAACGCGCCCTGCTCAGGAGTTTCATCTGTGTAATATATAACCATAAAAGCCGTGATCTGTTTACAATACTCGTCGGAGTGTTGAATAATTTTAGTACACGGAGAACTGATGACAAACCGTAGTATTGCGCCACATTTAAGATGTTACATATACGAAAGCTCTTTCATAGTCAAACGAAACGAGACATACATTCATGCAATTGTAAACGGAGCGCAAAAAAACGAAGTTGGCATGTAAACACAAGTAAGCCGCATGTAATATTAATTCCAACGTAACTAACAGATCAAACGAGATTTCATGTCGGAAATTACCATTCTTGGAGAAATTGTTCCAAGATTGATCGATGCAATCGGAATACTCGACCAATAAAAGGATATTTTAAGCATTTAATAGTCGAAACGAATTTGGCTTTTCACTGATGTCGGCTCTTTGAATCATATTTTAATTTTATTTAAGACGATGATGTGCATTCACAACAAGAATGAATGATTAAATTAATGATCCGTTAGCTGATTTACGCTAGAAATTTTCCAACACTTAGTTATGTGCTGTATGTCCACACAAAAGTCTACTGTCGTCTTTGTAAGTTTTAGCAGTGTTTATATATGCCGCCGATATTCGTTTTGCAAAAGCGTTTACAACATCGAGAAGGTCGCTTCATAAACCTTTAGAAAGTCATTCCTGATATATTTTCTTGACGAGTATCAAGTTCGGAACCGATTTAGATTTGTTCATTTCCGCATCTACCTAATCTCTGTGTTAAACATTTCCCCGGTCGCAAAAACTAAGCTATCGGGCTCAAATCGACAACAATATTAGAAGTACTTGCACGCAAGTTCACGCTTGAAGTCGTTATTGAAAATGAGGCGTATGAATTAAAATGCATCACTGCAATACAACATAGATTAGAAGCCATGCTGTTTTCAAAAGTATATAAATTTGAAACTTTTGCTTATTACTAGTATGTTACAACGGGCACATGGATGAAAACTGAATTTTTATTGTTTACGCTTAAATCTAAAGTATTTTTTTTATTAGCCGTATAAGATTATAATTTGCTTTTAGGGCTAATTTGTAAAGTGTCATTTTCGTTTTGTTTATATTAATACTATCGTTCGATAGTCGAAGCTGGTTTCCTTCCTTTCTGTATAGAGACTGCAGGTTTGCTCATAAAATGTAGTATATTATACAACATATATTAATTTCTAAGCCAGTTTATTTGCTTTTTAAATCGTATGTGTTCGAGGTTTCCATTGTAATACATGCCGATTGGGTTGGCTTTAATACACACCTGCGTGGAAGAGCTTCTAACGTTTTTTTTATGCTTAATTTTTATGAATATAAGAATTTCTCCAAAAAATGTTACATGGACGTTCAGCGTAAGATGCAGTATTTGATACCGATCAAAAGTACGTATACTTTTTAAGGTCTCTGATGCTTTTTATTACATGTCGGAAATATTTTAGCGAAATGTATATTCCCTTCGGAGTTAGATATAAAAATAGCTAAAGTGCAATAAACCTCTATTGAGAAAAAAGAATTTAATTCCTGGGTTGCGCACTACAGGTGTTCGATCGCTAAAACACGTCCAGGTTTAAAACAACACGGTGTCAAAGATCTCCTATTGTATATATATCTGTACGAACAGACGAAAAATCTTAGAATTCTTATCAATTAGGGAAAAAATTCGCACAATCTGAATTGAAGGCCCACGCTAACAATTAATATCATATCAATTGCTAAGAATTGCTTATATCGTTTATATACATATAAATACCTGCAATATCGCAAATCTCTAACTTGACTGTTCGTACTTAGATTCATGTGATCAAATAACACATCCTCTTGAACGTCCCGATTCTTTTCCACAAATCACTTTGGAGCGAAAATTACAGATCCAGCGTAACGTTTCACTCCGAATTGTGTTTCTCACTGTAGGCGACCATTTCTCTTCACGTAGTACGGTTCGTACTCAAACCCCGCATGTTCATTACTTAAATAAGCTGTGTCAGATCCTTTCGACAAGTGGCATTGTCTATCAGCAACGAAAATATACATTCAGGTGGATTTTCAATGAGTTCAAAGCACAAGGTATTGGCAGTGAATTCAGTGTAGTCGGAAATGATTTCCTCTTGTTTATACTACAAGAAATCCGAACCGTTATTATAAAATTGTAATTGTATTATTAAATATTGTTATTTAAAATTTTAAACCACGCAATTTAACGTTATAACCAGAAAAAGAACGTTTTTAGGTTAACCCGAACATTAAATATCTTTCACCACACTTAAGAAAAGTTTAAGAAATAGTTTTTCTTTAAAAATAATTCTTTCAAGTTGCAAAGCCCCATAATATTTGGTTTGAAAGATATTATGGCAAACCCCGAAAGGGGATTCGCTGAACTAGCGATAACATCTTTTGAGCATAGACGTAACCGACAGCGTATAGAAAATCCCCTCTTTCTTTGTGAAGATTTTTTCGATCTTACAGATATATCTTCTCTTGAAGGTGGGCGTTTACGTTTACTTTCCTTAAGGAAGGAACCGACTTATGAAGTGAAATTAACTTTAGTCTTGCTTTTATGAAGTGCTCCCCAATCTAGTTTCGATACCGGATTTAATCAATAATTGTCGACAGAGCATTACCAGAGGAATTCACTACAAACATCTTGTCAAGGAAAGTCTTTTACATGCGGCTTAGACCCCGATTTGCTTTTAGAAACGATTTCATTTATGCTCTGCAAATGTTCCAGCTTTCTCTGCAATTGGTAATGAGGAGAAAGATATCTTTCTTCTGCATTCAGTTTCACAATATTAAACTCCAATAAATATGGAAGGAATCTGGAGCAAAATAGCAAATACTTTGTATATGCCACGAAGTTTAGCAATTAAGCCTCACTGCACTATGGCCATTATAAAAAAGATAAGCAATGTTCATCTAGATGAAGGCACGCATGCCATATATCTGCAATTTACTTTATAATGCGTGGTGACCATTATGTCAGGTGGTCCTTCACGTCCATCCGTCGTAATGCAAATTGCACCCTGCACCGTCTACTACACAACGCGAATACCCACGAACACAAGTTAATGTAATTAATTCTTGTCTGTTCAACCACGATCAAGCTTGGGCAGATATGATTTTCTTTTGATGGTACTAGTCATCATTTTTTCAATGTCAGAGATATTATTAAAAAAGAATGCACATCTTCTATAGAATGACACAGCACAGAGGGATTTCAACACACTGCAAAATAGTTGTATATTAAGAAAACAGGGTTCTCTTTACATGACGTAGTTACTTCGTCTCGCTGATATTGAAATAAGGGGAATTTTTGGAACTATATTGATGTTCAAATGAAGCGAAAAGACGAAGAGACGAAAGTAATAATTGCTTACAGACAAATTTTTACAAGCCCTTTGAAGGTTACATCCTAAACAATAAAACTATTTAACAGCCTCCAACTCCAAGTATTGTAGATTAAGATAAACGTCGATCTATATTAAGGGGACAACCTCCTCAATTTTAGTAAAAAATACTTCTACATAAGCTTTTCCAATATCTCTGCATATAACAAACTCCTATTAGTAGCGCAACGATCTAAGCCGCTTTAGCGCAACAAATACCGTCCCTTAAAAATTTTTTGAGCAGCATAGATCATAAAACCAGTTAATGATAGTCGTTATGGCTTTGTAGTTGCTTGTTATTGTATCTCACTAAGGAATAAGACCATTGTAACAGCCTAAAATAAGGTGTTTTTGAAAATGTGTTTAGGACACAAGGAAAGGTATAAAATTTACTAATAGGTATCTTTTGGCATTTACAAATGCCAATTTTTATTATTCTATAGAGAAAGTGGGCCAGTCTACTATGCCTTTGCTAAGTTAAATGTCGATAACGATGCCTGCGACGGTATCTCCATATATGGATGAAATATCATGAATGTTCTGCAGTATATATTAATTTAATACTGTCTTTAATCAAATCCGCCTTCAATCAATACTAACCAATGCTATTTTTAATATAAAATACAGATTGAGTTCTCATCCCTTTCCGATGAAATTTTCAGAAAGTACTAATAATTATAAAATGTAAGGTACTCTCCGTTTGTTGTGTATAATCTTGATCTACTGAATTTCGGCGTTTGCAACAGCTCGCTAACTTTTACAAAGCCTTACGGAAACCATTGATAAATTGCAAACATTTATTTTCAAGATACAATGAAACTCCGCTTATACTACCAGCCTTACCGATAGTCGACCGACGTTATAATAGTTCACTAGAGCATCAAACCACGCGCAATTTGTTTGGGTGGGTACATATGCACATATGCCTACCTAACTTTAACATAGCCTTAAGGAAACCATTTATGACGATTGGAATTTCACTGTGCAATTGACAAAGGAGACACTATAATAAATTAAAAAAAATAACCACTTTTTTGGCGTTATTGCTTCGAAAGTGTTTTCTCCATTTTCGACATCCATCCTCATGTCTCCCGATGCATTAAAATATCGATAGATATGGGACGGCTTAAGATGTAAATCTTTCGCCAAATCGTTTTTTTGCCCACGGGCAATAAGTTGATATAAGACATAATAATTTCTTTCACCCGGCCTTTGCAATGTCATGTGTGATTGTTCGAATAGATAGTGCCGAATCACTCATCTACTAGCGCGGTGTTTAAAATGGAAACACACCTGCATGAATTTTTCGAGCCGAGAGCTATTGTCGTTTGTTGTTGTTTTGACGTTTCCTGAAGAGGGATTACAAATTTCTTGTAGTAAGAAATAACAAAATAGATAAATTTAGAAAATTAGATTACAGTTAAGTTTTCCCCTAGGTGAAAGAATAAGTTACCGATATTTGTAATGTACCCTCTATGCTCAACTCGCAGAGCTTTTAAAAATAAATATTTTAAATTTCACACCAATATTAGACCACAAAGACCTCCTGAAAAACGTCAGCTAAGAATAGCACCCTTACACATATTTCCCACGGCATAGGCAATTTGTTTATCATAAAACACATTAGCAGTGAGCACAGTAAAAAGCTGTATTCTTTTATGGACTACGTAGCGAATATATGGAGCACAAGTATTTGCTATTGTGGTGTAATCGTAATCAAGCGAAGCGAGAAAATTACTTTCATTGTACATACCTTTTACTTTTCAATAACACCTGTTTCATTTTTAATGGTCCTTCTAAAAACTATACGCAGAAAAATTGAGCCTCAATTGACAGACGCGGCTATTGATGACAAGCAAGCTCATCGTATGCGGGACCTTTTTGGCTACGCCGACATAAAAATGGCTAATATTAATTTCGACGCCGAATTTAAGCAAAGAGCTTACCGAGAAATTGATTAATATAGCGCTAACTAGAGCTCTTTATCTGATGATAATACAGACTAACTCCTGCTAGTTAAATTTGAATTATCATTGGTACGCAATTATAAAGCCTTGTGTCAATAATAATGCCTACCTCGGCTGTAATTAGCCGCGTTGCTTTAAATAATAGGAAAAAAGGTATTTTATCATAAATTCCAATGTATTTTTTCGCCTTTAAGTTTTTGTTAACGGAGAGTAATAAAAGCATTCCTGCATGCACGATTGTGAGCTCATTTGTCTTATGTAAATGTTTGTACTTCTTTGTAGCATTAAACCCAAATTTTTATTTTTTTAACGAGACTAAATTTCAACCATTATGTAAACTGGGTTGACGCCTAAAGAAAAGTTTAGGATTTGTAATAGTTAGCTAGACAGATAGGTCACGATGCATGGCGCACATTGTTGTTGAGCTTATTATTTGAATCTTGTGTACATTTCTGCGTCACTGCATGACGCTTGGCTTGTTAGTTGCAGAACTCGCAATCTTTATAGAAATTTAATCTTTGTGGTCACTTTGACTTGCCTCAACGCCACCATATCACTTAGAATTTTATTTATAATTTTAGTTGTAACACAGTTCGACAGGCAAATTTAAATTTCTTGTTCTTTTTTGCACCAAATGGTGTCCTACAGACACTGTTTGTTTCTACTATGAACCATTTAGTCTCAAATAGATCTTTATACAAAAAGCTCTCATAATCGCATTTCTCGGATTACACTTTCATAGAGATCGCAAAGCGGGAATAGATTAATAGTTACTTGATATTATCTCTAGGCCAGTAATTCAATGAGATATTTGTACTTAAAAGTGACCTTTACTTGAATCGTCTTTTATTTCAGTCCCAGAACACGACTTGCTTTTCAAAATGCTTTCGTTTATGTTCTGCAAATTGTTCGCCCGTATCTACAGCAATGAATCACGTACTAACCAGCGCGTCTCTTATCTATAGCGGCAATTGATTGCATTTGTTTTAATTCATTTGCTCTCTACCAAGTATATATAGCATATATAGCAACGAGCATCGTTTATTTTTTGCTTTCTTGCCATTTTCGTAATTTTGGTAATTTTGGTGGTCTAGTAGACTACCTGCGCCTCCCTCGCTACCGTTTATATGTATACGCTAACGTCCGGATCATTTGTTTTTCGTTTCCCCAAAAGCCAACTGACGCAAATAAAAGAAGAATGTTTTTAAACAATGTTGTATTCGCAGCTTAGTGTACCACTACTAATTTACTAAAAATTATCTGTTTTTAATATAAGTTGGACTCATCAAGTTGAATGACCTCAAACTACTTGCTAATTAGTGCTTAGCATCAGAGTTTTGGCGACTGTAACCAATCCCATCAGCCATGTATTTAGTTCAGTGTTGGTTATTACGCAAAGAGTGCCTTTTTCAATTATTATATGCTGAGCTTGTATTGATACACGTAATAAAGCGTTTTGAGGTTTCTCTTTAGGAAGTTGGTGGTTAACTGTGCCTCCTTTGTAACTGGCTTGATGTTTTTATAGATAGTTAACGCATCTTAATCGATCATATGTGCTTTTAATGCAAGATTTTGTTAAGTATTTTAAACCACATTTACCACATTTCACTTGTATTGCGCAAACAATTTTTTATGTTTTTTTAAGGGTTTCTCTTTGGTTTAAAAAGAGGCTCCAATTTTAACAGACGCATTACGCATGTATTTTAGAACGGCAATATATTTGTTTCCCTTGGGCTCCTTTAATGTGGAATCTTACTCCATTCCTCTCGTACCCTGGTTTTCACATCTTCGACGGAAGGGATCGCGTGGCGGTCCAATACATCCCACATACTTTTGAAAGGGTTCACGCCTGGTGATTTGTGGAAGAGGATAAAGCACTATGGGGCAGTTATATAAGCACCATTCTTAAATTAAGCAGCACTTATACTTGAGATCGTTATATTTGTAGAATTTAAATGTTTCCAAAATACCAAGTTTATCCGCTCTTCCTTTTAAATCTTCCTTCAATATCCTTAAACAACCCTCCTTGTTTACAATGCCATCCATAAATACCAATTTTCCGACTATATTGTCTGCAATGCATACCCAAACTATGACGCGACCATTGCCATGCTCGTCGTAAACCAATGGTCTAAGAATTTAAAATGAAGCAAATACTATATATTGCGATAAAACATGTTTCCGAGTTTATATTTTTCGTTATGTTTGCTCTCATCGACATCGTTTCACTAAGAATTGGGCGTTTTCCTTGGATAATTCTAGTCTTAGCTTCATATTAAGTTCTTGCGCCAACAGCTCACCGCAAACATGGCAATGGTCACGTTATAGTTTGGTACGCTTTGGGCCAATGGGATCAGAAAATTGGTTTTTATGGATGACATGATAAACAAGCAGGGTTATTTAACGGTATTGAAGAAGAATTTGAAAGAAAATGCGGGCAGACTTAGTATTTTGGAAACATTTAAATTCTACCAAGATAATGACTTTAAACTTAAGTCTCTCTTAATTTAAGAGTGGCTCTTATACAACTGTCCCAAAGTGTCTCACCCTCTTTCCCAACCAGAAAAGAAGAATCTCAAAAATAAGTAGGATGAATTAGACTGTCGTGTACGAAAACACTCAGTTTTCTTCGTCCAAGAAATGAAAAATATACTTCAAGAAAAACGGAGAAAGATCCCTGTTTTCTGCACAAAGCAAATTATACCAAATAAGTCAAAACGTGTAACTAACGTTAGTAAGCAAAAAGATTACCCCACCATATAATAGTTTTTAATAATACGCGGTTTTTTTTTCGGATCCTTCCCTATATGAAAAAAGTCCAATACTAATGACGCTATGTTCCTTGAGTTCTTGAAATTATTTAAATTTCTTGTCTACTGGATTAATGTTTCGTTTGTCTTTTTTTTATATTTTAATACATCCTCCCTAGTAGTATAAAATAGTAAAGTGAATTCGTATGTTTGGACAGTGGATTAGGGTTAACGAGCGTTTACTTTTTGTCGAGCGCAAGGACTCAATATTAATGAGGCTCACTGTATACTGAGCCTATTTTGGGCTTTTAAACTGTATATGTTTCGTTTGGATAGTATCTGAAAAATAAGGTGTTCCCAATTTTCTTACAATTGTATTTGAATAAATGATATAGCAAAACAATTTTGTGTTTATGAAAGCCAGAGAATTGATGTATTTTGCTTTTCTCTTTTAGTTTTTCCTCTTATTTCACCTCTGCCGCCGTTATGTATCTATTCAGACAAATAAAATGAACATGGATTGTACGAGATGCATTTAGTTCGTTCACTACAAATGAAGGCATATACATATATTCAACTAATCCGTAATTTCCGTCAGAGGAGTTCAAATTTCATACGAAATTTGTTGTTTCCAAAAACGATATGTAATTTAGGAGTTTCCTTTGAAGTGGAAGATTTGGTAAGTTATCTCCATCTTTTTCACCAAAAATGAGATTTAGTAAAGCACCGCGAATAAGCAGCTATAGCAACATATAACATCCATTTATTAGTCATATTCTTACGTAAGACCAATGATTGTGTGACAGTATACTCATATATTATTTATTTTTTTACATCTGTTGGACGTTGTAAAAAAATGGTTTTGCTTTTTTAATTTGTTTTGTGGTGTATGATCCAAGAAGAAAAGTGGGTGGTATCGCTTGCCTTAAAGATAAGCATCACTTTGAAGAGACTGCAAGAGAAAAAAAGAAAGTGCTGTTGAAATATATTAAAGTTCTGTGTTTTGTTCTCCTTTTTGCACGGCGATTTAAAATCGACCTGAAAGTTTAGCTGAGAACATATTAACTTTTTCATGTGCAACATTAAACGTTAGCCTAAAAGAAAATAACATGAAATGTCGCTAACCCTATGTTCGTTTTGCTAGTGTATTTCTTTCAGTAAATAAAGAAGTGAATTAGTTAAGTGCCTACCCCTTGCCCTTTTTCTTCGGTTATTAGCCAATTTTATGGTTTAACGTGGTTTCATTAAATTTATTGAGAAACACTAATTCATTATTCTTTTGCGTTTCGTGACATACTCCCAATGGCGATGGCGGTAATTTTGCATATTTTTGGTAATAACCGTAGTAGGCCCTGTGCGCGTTTGAATATGGCACGGGTCGATACAATTTTGAGATAAAAGCTATAACGTTCCGGGCAACCAATTTCGTCTCTGATCGAAATTGATTAAAAAGGATAATTTGACTATGCATAAAATGTTAACTACTTTGATTTTCGGAGGATGTTATAGTTACTTAAAGATTAACTAAATTATTCATACATATGAGCCACGTGCTTCAATAAGTGTCCGGTCTATCACGTAGATCCATGCGATTTCTGCATAGAACGTGACGTTCCAATAATTAGTTTTATGACCGCAATCATCCCGCTTTTGTTAGTTTCGAAACAATGCACTGTGGTCTCAAATATCACTTCTCTCAGACAAAAGCATTAGGGTTTAAAATAGAACTGTTTTTGAGTAAGATCTGAATTTCTAGTACATTGTTAGTTTTTTAGTCGAAATTGGTTGAATTCCTGAAGAAAAAAGTTTAAAAAAAATTATGATGAACAAAATTTTTAAATTTAAAATTTCAAATGTTATACGTACACATTTTTGCGCAAATATTCTTAAATTCCACTTTAGTTTGCACTCAAATTTTTATCAAAAAGTACTGAATTTTCTACGTAGAATTATTCTGAAAAAAATTTTTATTGCATAAACTGCAGAAAACCCAAATCGAAATAAATGTATTTTAAAGTTACGCACTTCAAACTAGTTTTGGTTTTCATCTCATGCCTAACATTATTATTAATTAAACTTTCTGCGTGCGTGGGTTTTAATGAACAAAACGGTGATGTATTTTCGTAAAAACAAAACGTAATCATATGGTTCATGTTTCAAGCGCAATATAAAGTAGTCATTTACATTTTTATTAATCAAAAAGAATATAGCTTTTGATTTCAAAAAAGCCGGTTTATAGTAAATAAAATAATTTCCACAAATTTAAAAAGATTCTTTGAAAAATGATTTTACTTTTTATAGCATTCAAGTTCTGCACATTTTGTATTGTAAAGTTCATACAGCTACCGTCGCCTTTCTTTTGCACTTGACATTTTTTGACACGCAGTGTTTTCAACTTGAACTATGAAACGACTTATGAAATTCTAGTTACAAATACATTAAGCAATTTCAACTTCGACGCAATTTCAACTTGTAGCATAATGATAAATTGTATATTAAACCAATAGAATTATTTTTTGTCATTTTGGAGCATATGTTGTCACATGCCAATAATAAATAATTAAATTATATTCGGTCGTAACCAAATCTTTTATACCCATCCCCGATATCCTAAAATAGACAAAAAAAGTAAAATAACCAAATTTTCATACTCTACAACATGACGTGGGCCCGGCTGATTCCTTTCATTTTCAAAATAAAGGTTTTTCTCTTATATCTGTGTGAGCGTTGTAGACGTGTCCCTGCAAAAGTTTAAGTCACCTTCAAATCTTTGGCAAATTTGTAGACGATATCTTCATTTTCGTTAGAAGAGTATGCTTACCACAAATGTTACACAACTGCGCAAACAGGCAGATGGATAGACGAACACGCGGGCTTGTTTAATTGCGCTCCAAATTTGACATTGGCCTGGAATTTGTACACTTTATTGTGTTCTTGAAGCCAGTTTCTGCGCCTTATGAAAGTATTGAGAAAAACTTAAATTTTGGCACACTATATTATTGGGTGAACGCGGTCAATTGTTTCTATTTTTGTGCACAAATGCTAAACATCGCCCATACAATATGCTATTAAATTTTTGTACATTTACCTACTATAATTTATTAGTAATGAGCAAAAACCAGTCTTTTATTGCTTTCAAAAAAGAGAAGTGCTCTCAGTTTACGTGGTGCAGTGAGCGTTCCCTTCGAAAGTTCTAGCCAATTTACAATATTAATTTGCGGGCAAGAATTTCGATTGTTTCTGTCTAATTTAATGTCAATAGCTTCATTTCTACTGCCAGACGAATGTTTACAAAAGGTATTACGCACACGCACTGACGGACATGCTTAAACTGGTTTAGAATTTGATGCTCATTAAGATTATATGTACATTATGGGGTCTACGAAACTTCGTTCTGAGCGTTGCAAACGCTTCAACTAACAAACATACTCGTCATCCACTAGTGATGGATATAAAAATAGAATTAGAGAATGTCAAAAAATTGGCTTTTGGTCAAGAAATATGCATCTTTTTTATTCAACTCAGAAAATCAGCTGTCGTTGATTTGCTGATTCCCAGAAGAAGAAAAAAAATATTTGGGATTATAGTCAACATTGAACATACTACTACTTCAATATTTTCGAAGTAAATGCAGAAAAAATCTATTAACTTCGTATAATATATCTTGACATGCTACGCTGAACGTAGTATTTTTCCTGTTAGTTTCTTTCCCTAAAGCGAATAAGTTTTTAGTAAGTCGTCGTCAGGTTTGTCAATCATTATATGATAGATAAACATATGTCGCAAAATTCATAAACTGCTTTTCCTTTTCTTTTGAAGGTTCCGTACTATGTGGAAGAATTGTCAGATAATGACTTTTACAGCCTCAATTTTCTTTCCGATGTGTCACATTTAAAGGAAGCCGTCAAACAAATACTTATACCTCGTGTAGTGGGCACCAATGGACATGAAAAGGTGCGTCAATATATTATTAAAAGCCTTCGCGATCTAGAGTGGTCTGTAGAATTGCACAAATTTCATGATAAAGTGCCGATTTTAGGACAATTGCAGTTCCAAAACATTATTGCTACGCTGAATCCAAACGCTGATCGCTATTTAGTATTAAGTTGTCATTATGACAGTAAATATATGGGGCATTTGCAATTTTTGGGAGCTACCGATTCGGCGGTACCTTGTGCAATGCTTTTGAATTTGGCTGAAGTTCTGAAAACTAATTTAGCTGCTTTCCGAAATACGCCCCTTAGTTTAATGCTGATATTTTTTGATGGTGAGGAAGCTTTCGAGGAATGGTTACCTGAAGATTCTCTATACGGCTCGCGACGCCTTGCACGGAAGTGGGAAGTTGAAGGTTTTCTCGATAAGATTGATATGTTAATGCTTCTGGACCTCTTGGGCTCTCCTGATCCTACTTTTTACAATTTCTTTAGCAACACGGAATCATGGTATTCGCGATTGCTGTCATTAGAGGAACGTTTGGCAAAGACGGGGTTTTCAACATATGATAACAGTAGCATCAGTCAACTACAACCTCTGCGTTATTTTCAAGCGCGGACCTTGCGATCGGCGTCTCCACAAGATGATCATACACCGTTTTTGAAGCACGGTGTACCTATTCTACATATTATACCAATACCGTTTCCCCCATTTTGGCATACTATTCAAGATAATGAATCGGTTATTGATTATGTAACAACCGAAAATTTGGCTCGTATTGTGCGGTTGTTTACTATGCAGTATTTGCTCACTGGTACTGCCAAAAAAATCTAGTAGAGTAACTAAATATAATAATTTAGACATGAAACCTAAGTTTAATTTATTTTTGAATTGTAAAAAGAAGCTAATTTTAATAAATTATTCTTATATTACCAGTATAAAGACGGAAACTCTTTAAAGCCAGACCTGCAACGCTTTAAAAGCAACTCATAACTTTTGATAATATCACCAATATTTATCAATTAATCATTTGTGTGCCCATCTCCGAAGGATGAGGGGTATATTGATTTTGTCAAAACGTTTGCCACGTCCAGAAGGAAGCATCCGATGCGCCACAAAGTATATATATTCTTGACCACCATCAAATTTTAAGTCAATTTATGCAAGCTCGTCCGCCCCTCTGGGTAATGTCTGTTGCAAACATTGTCGTGGCCGCTAAAATGGAGCTACCTACCCCAAATTTGGCAGAAGCTTTGGAAGTTCTTGCACGCAGGTTTGTATAGAGAATGGGCTAAATCGGTGGAAGGACACGCCCACAGTGCCACGCAAACTGAGAATGACTCTGTTTTTCGATAGGAATAAAAAATTGGTTGTTTGCTCGTTACTCATAAACTGTAGCAAGTAAATGTACAAAAATTTGAACGCGTATTCTCTGGGCGGTGCTGCAGTATTTGTGTACAAATGTGGAAAACATTGACTATCCAGTATTATAGTGTATAAAAATTTTATTTTTTTACAATCCCTCTATGAAGCGGAGAGATAAATTTCAAAAGCCGGGTAAAGTATACAAATTCTTGGCCAATGTCAAATTTAGAACACAACTAAACACGCCCGTGTGTTAGTCAGTCCATCTGTCGGTTTGCACAACTTTGTAGTGTTTGTGGTAAACATTCTCCCGTTAGCGAAAATGAAGAGATCGCCTACAAATTTACAAAAGAATTTGGAATTGATCTAAACCTTCCCGACCGGATTTACTTCTCTTACTTGTTATTACTTCTGACGTATCTCATTTCACATTGTAAATATTCTCCTTATTACTATATAAGATAACAGCAACTTTAGTAGTTCCACACTTTTATCATACTCCTATATTTTTTTTCTTAAATGTGAACGTTTCCTATTTGTAAGAGAAACGTTGACTACTTTGATGGCTATAATGTGTTTCGCTTTTAATCATTTAAAAACTTAAATGTAACCCATTGTATAAGTAAATATGACCGGTAGAGTGAATATGGGAATATGGGTATTTTGATACGTTGAAATTAATAACTACTTACTGTAAAACCATAGTGATTAATAGTACAAGTCAAGCTAGGCATTTAATAAAAAATGATGAAACATTCCTGTTCTAGAAGGTCGTCTTAAAAACTCACGATAATTCTTTGTGAAAGTTAACACTTGGTATCGTTGCAAACGCTACTTTGTTTTACATTTATTGCTCGACAATTCATTTGAGATTTGTATATGTCCTCCGGACAAATATAGTTAAGAACGTCATTTCCATAAACATAAATGTGCGCAACATAAAGAAAATGAATTCTATTTAGCGCCATAAATTTGGCGATAAATATGTAAATGTGCAATATAGATGCTACTATACCTGATCTTTCATTTAAACGAAAAAGATTTCATAGAAATATAGCATTGGCCAACAATTGTCTGTAATTTAAGTAATTATGTTGATTTGCCAGAATGTTCCTAACTTTGTATATATTATGTTTACGTCAGTAAATAATAGAAGTGTATGCGTAACATTTTTGATTAATTTAAGAATAATTTACTTATTTCCATCGGAAAAAATCATTTAGTTATTCTATAAATACGTAATAAAACTCTAGCGTTACCGTCACTCGATTGCAAACTATTGTGCAATTTAATTTGGTTGTTTAGCTTCGCGTTTTCCTGTGATGTTCATGTGCTTGAAAAGAAAAGTAGAAAAACAAGTGAAAATTAGTGTTAATCCAAACTTGCACTTGGATTTGTCAACACTATATTCACATCTTAACAAAAATTCATCTCTCGTAAATCGGTTAAGAAATCGTTGCAAAAAATTGTATCAACAGAAACTGGGTTAGTACAATACATCAGACAATCTGTTGAAGAAGTCGGCTTTTTGCCATTTGAAAATTCCCTTTGTACGGTAACGTACGCTAAGTATGCGTTTACGTCGTCAATAGTTTTATTGTAAGCTTTCAAATTGTCCAAGATACTATGAACAGTGACTGTATATTTTTGAAAGAAAACTGCCAGATACGTAAATCGTGCTAGCTAAACGTCTGCGAAAATTTCAATATCTGAAACTTTCAAAATTATTCATGTCTATTGTATCTGGTATGGTCTGCAATAAAATTAAGCCCGCTTTCTTCTCCAAAATGTAATGATATATTAAGAACAAAAAAAGAAATTTATATCAAAACAGAAGAGGAACAAAGTTTGTACATCTCAGTGTAAGGATATGTTTCGGCTAGAATTGAAATACACGAGAGTATTGACAAGACCGGGTCTATAAATTGCGCTACATGGTCTTTCAGGGTATACCCATCGGTAATTAGATAAGGAAATCCATTCAACAGTAGTCCCAACGTACTGATTACCATCAGTGCTGGATGTACGAAATCTTGGTGATCCATATGCCACAACGTCTGCAGTCCTTCAACTAACGGATTAAACGACAAAGAAGTCCATGTTGAAATAAATAATGCTGGTTTACTATTAACTTTATTTGTATTTTAATTTTTACTACGTCAGTAATTCAGCAAGAGCTAACTAATGAGCGCGATTGCTGATTGCCACGTTTGTATACCATCTGATGTTTAGCATATCGACCGCCCAGCCTTTATACTCAATTAACACTGGGGTTAACATATTTTGGCCAATCATCCAAAACACAAGTCGATCGATATAAACTGTGTGAATAGGTATACAATCACGCATACATAATTATATATATAACAATTACCTGCAAACATTATTATGGACATTATTATGAACGCAGATTTCCTAATGAAAGGGAGAGTACGTCTGCAAAATGCAATGTGAGTTGCGGTTATTGTCTTCCGCACTAAAGTAATAGGACTTCCAAGCTCAACTTTATTGCACAAGTTCCTATACAGTCTGAGCCATAATTTTAGTAATTTTTAGCAATAGTGACTTTGGATTGATGCTGCAATGTTGTACGCACGATAGGCATCGCCAAGATTTCAATACGCACTCAATCAAATTAATTTCGTATATTAACTTAACGCCTTTTAATAACGATCGCCAATTTGGCCTCTTCTTCTTGTTCTTGTAGCATTGTTGCTTCCTTGACCTTAAGATTTGCATCGCTTTGTGTTGCATCTGGTCTATTCCTTATAATGTCATTAACGGTCGCTTTTTGACATTCATTATTAACTTCCCCTTTTCCCCGGTGTTACAGGGTAAATTGTGGTATTAAACAAAATTTGATTGCAAACAAAAATTTACAAAAGAATTTATTCTTATTTTGTTAGGCGGATCATTCCGCATTTGTGTTTATCCGAGTGTATCAGATTTCCATGTATAGAAATACATACTGCACTTAAATGTATAGATAGTGAACGATGACAAATTTATTTTATAGACCAGGTTTGTTAGTCATTTTTAAGGTATATATTCAGTTACTAAAACTAAACTTTAAAAAATGCAAAAATTTGCCATTTTCAAGAAAGAATTCAATCGTAACTGCGTAGTTCTTCAACTCATATAAACTCGAGACTGTGCATCTGCTTCTTAATTTAAACGTAATTTGCATTTGGTAATAAATTTGTGTTCAATTAACATATTAAGCTCCCCATAAGAAAGCTTCGTTAAACGTTTTTCAAGAGAATTTTATAACCCATACAACATAAAACAAGTACGAATGTTATTAACGGGCAAAGGTAACCATCAGAAAACATTAGAATACACCACAAATTATACATTAATTTATGTAAATGCATAATTTTCATGGAAGCGTTCGTATCGGAGGATTCTCAAACGCCAGTGTGGTCTGAATGAAGGAATTGAAAGGAAAGACTTTTGCTTGTCAAAGATTTTATTATTTTCGTTTCTTCCGTCATAACAAACCGCAAAGTAGGGTTTGCCGCCATGAAAGGAGTTATATACATTCACCTTGTTTCGTTCTAATTGCTACTTTTTTCACTTAACCATTCCTCGTTCCATTCTCTTACGCGAAGCTATACGTACTCCAAAGTTCTCTTCATTACATTTGGAGTTTGTGATTTCTTTATCGACAAGTAATTTCACCACTTTCTTTAGAATTAATCGTTTGAATTATAGGCCGTTGATGTGATGTCAGGTTCAAAGAGCAAATAAATTTTCTTGTAGCATATATATAGTGGAATAAAATGTTGCTGTGTCCCCTATCCTCGCAAGTTTTGATCTGTTCGATCACAAAAGATTAACGCCAGAAAGCACAAAAGCTACGCAGCTAATTAACACTTGTATTGAAATCATTATTTTTTTCATAAATTTCAATAATTCAGATAGATGTTTCCATACCGCGCATACATCTAGTGTACTTCGCCAGTTTTGGGATTTGTTCGTCCGATAAGATTATTTCTTAGGATTACAAAAACCTAAGGTCGAGCCATTAGCGCGCGGATAGGTAAAATGATCGCAGCCGGTAGTTATTTAAAAAATTATTATATGTTTCGATGTTTTGAGAAATGTAGTAAGATGAGACTCTCCTTTTGTTTGTAGAGAGGACAATAAAAAAAAACGTTGGAATGCAGGTTTATTAGTTTTTGTAAAATTATTCTACAGTCTAAAACCGAAGTTTCTTTCTCCCTAAAGTAAGAAGGTAATCTTTCTTTGTTCCGCCAATAAATACTCTTAAAAAATCTAAGTAGGCTAAAATCCTACACTTTGCCCTTGCTTTGATCTGCAAGAATATTCTAAATGGAGTCTCTAAGCGCGAAGTCAAAATGCAATATTGAAAAACTATTTCTGGTGCAAGTGTGTGAACAACCCAATTCTCACGCCAGTGCGCGTAAAGCTTCAACGTGAACTCAACGTAAAGAAAACATCTCACCTCTCTTAAACACGATCAACAGTATGAGGGAAGCATAAAGTTAGTTATTTATTATGAATTTTAGCTCACTTTCGAAGCATAAATATAGTTATAACATTTGCCTTAGCTGTACATTTACCTTAAAACTTTTCAGTACCAATTTACTTCTCTATCAAACACAATTTGACAATCACACTTTTCAATTTTAAAATGTTGTACGTTCCATTCTGCGCATTATTCAAATCACGTTTCTTGCCTGCAATTTTTCTTTATGTTTGAAGTGGGCACATTCGTAGCACAAGCTCAGACGTCATCTGTATTAGCCCATCGCAAATCGTCTGTTTCATGAGTCAAGTATCGAAGACTGACTTGGGCCTCGAGATTACGTAAATCTTGACAAGTTTGCTTGTCAAACCATGTTATGAAGCTTTTGAAAGCTGACGAAAGAAGTTTTCCACCATATTTTTAATAGTTTGCTCCTTCATTTAGAGATCCCGTGTATATTTTATGCATTTTGTGGAGCAGGATATATTAAGCAGAAAAGTTTTGTTATAACCACGATTTAAAACGGCATGTGAAATGTTGTAAAAAGGAAAAAGACTTATGCGTGTCTCCAATGCCCGAAGAGGATTCTGCAATTTAGATCATTTATGAACGCACACCGAAACTCATACCAAACGTCTTAAAGGCAAAAGAGATTGTCCGCCAACACTTAAGTTTCGGGAATAACCAATATATAGATAAATTCTGCGTATAGGAAAAAAAAGAGACCGAAATTTTTATTATTATGTAATTGTGGCGTATCTAAGTATTTAATTTAAAACTTTCAATCTGGGAAATATCATTTAAAAAATATCATTTATAGATATTTGTAATAAATTGTGTAACTTGCCACATCTACAAATTTTTGTCAGCATTAAGTTGTACATTTGTATAGTTTTTAATAAACAAATTTGGTAAAAATTTCAATCGATTCTGCTAAATGAAAAACATATCTTAATAGATGTCGATTTTAACTGTTGACTTCGTTTTTGTTGAATATTGCCTTTTAACATTAACAAATAGAAGAATTCACACGTGGATTACAGAAAAACGAAATTATTCATATGTGCTAGTTATGGGAGAGAAACAGTTTTGAGATAGAGTTGCTTACATTTCTATTAAAGTGCAAATAATTCTGTTAAAGAGCAATTAATTCTGTTAATGCGGGCTGGTTTTCTGTGAAAATATTTATCAAATGTTAAACAGCTGTTCTTCATCAATCAAAGAATTATGTCGAGTATTATATTCAAATTACAATCGAATCAAAACACTTTCGAGAATTCGCCTTGGCCATTCAAGTGCAACCCACCAATGGACCTTGAATGAGCGCAATATCAATACGATGCATTACTTTACTAAAACTACTAGGTTTAATATCCAATGTTTTTTTCTAAAATAGAGCCGATAGCCTGCGTTGGTGGTGCTCAGTGTCTTTTTCTTTTCAGTCTAAGAATTTATTTCATTAGTCTAAAACTATAATAATAATAATAATACAATCGGGTCTTAAAGAGTTCTTTGGAGATTCAGTATTAAATAGCATTAGTTTGTGGACTAAGTTTGTAGTGATAAATAGAATAACGAAGATAGCGGCAGTTTTACGGACTGGCTTACAATGCTTTTTCGCTTTAAAACAATGGATTATGGCATCACAACGACCAACAAAACTCAGAAGTAATATAACGTTTCAAATTTCAACTACAATAACCCCGATGCCTCAATACCAAAACGAACGTTTCCAATATGAAAAATCTCCCCATATAAATTTAAAAAGAAAATGAAAAACTAGCCTGAGACGGAGTAATGGACGTATCGATGTGGAACATGGAAGCAATAGAACACTGAAAACAACTTCCCCAACCCTAAGTTAAATAAAAGAGACTAAAGGCGACCAAGATAGAAAAGAATTCCCATCGAGAATGGAATTGTAAAATGTATTTTCGCCTTCTTTCGGCGGTTTCAAAGCATTCCTTAGTAAATGGTAATTCATTCGCTCAATATGAGTAATGAAATATGCACCCTTCAAAAATTAAAAAAAAAATTGTTAAGAGCAATTGCTAAATTGTAACATTTTTTAAAATTCAATATGCGTCTTTTCTATGGACAAGATTTTTTTAGAAAACCAGTTTATAATACAAAGCCAGATGATGATAACGTCCATGTGCGCAAAACACGTAGCATTTTAGATGAATCCAACATGACTTTCGTTCCTGAAGTCGTGTCGTAGATTATAAAATTTTTAACCTTTGCCGTATTTCTAATCAAATTACTTTTCGTAAGTTTCAAAATGACAAGAAAGACAAATAATACAATAAAATTGTTTCTTTTACATGAAATGTTACTGCTTTGTCATTTGTTTTTTCAACTAGGAAAATCAAAATTTATAATTGAGGAACAAATTGTGCAATACAATCCTACAACTGATACTCCAAAGGAAAGGAAAGCAGTTTAATAGTATATCTATCATGAACTGTGGTAACGGAATAGTGTTCATTTTAAGGGGTTCTGAAAACTTAACTTATGAATCCGACAAACTTAAAAAGAAATGCCTTCCTTTCTCTTATCGTTTGTCAGCGCATGCCTTGTTCGTTACTGTTGTCTATCCTGGCTGTTGAATAGGAAAGTCTGTTCAATAAATACCTTGCAGAAAGTAAAATATAGCCATTTTTTTAAAGCTGTGATATTTAAGTTATCATTCTCGACAGTTCTAGCGTTAAGTGAAGTAATTCATATTACGGCTTTTATATATGTTTCCACATTTATTTCTTTCGCAACAAAAAGTTGTTATGTTCTACATTAAACTATTATTTCTTACGTTTTGATGACATACAGTAGCCCAATAAAGTCTTCGCATAGTAACTTAAACTAAGGTTTCTCTCATTAGAAGCTGCATTTATGGGTTGTGTGAAAAAAAATATTTTTTAACAAACAAAAACTTATATTAGGTTGGGGAAAAAGAAATCCATTATGTTTATATGAACTTCAGGACTTTGTCCAATTCGGATTGTCCAATTTGGGTGATATATGCACCGTTTTGTTGTATGATTTGATCAGAATTTAGCGTTTGGCCATATGGAAGCAACTCATAATATATAATCCCCTTCCAGTCCCACCAAACGCATAGCAAAACCTTCCTGGCCGTTAGTCCTTGTTTGACCACCGTTTGAGGCGCTTCACCGCTCTTTGACCATGATCGTTTTCGCACAGGGTTATCGTATGTGATCCATTTCTCATCTCCAGTCACCATCCGTTTAAGAAATGGGTCTATCTCATTCCGTTTGGCAAATTCTTCGCAGATGGAAATTCGATCCATCATGTTTTTTTCTGTCAATTGGAGTGGCACCCAAACATGGAGCTTCTTTTTGAATCCAGCTTTGTGTAAATGGTTTAAAACTGTTTTATGGTCGATTTTTAGTTCCTGGGCGATGCTACGACTGCTAACATGCCGGTCAACTTCGATCATTTCTCCGATTTTATCGACATTTTCGACGACCGGCCTACCTATGCGAGGTGCATCTTTAACGTCAAAAATTCCTGAACGTAATCTACGAAACCGAAATTGCACATAATTGGCTGTTACATTGTCGGAACCCTAAACACCATTCACAATTTTAGCCGCCTGGCTTGCATTTTCGCCTTTGTCAAAGAAAAACTGTAAAATGTACCGAATTTTCTCTTTGTTCACTTCCATTTTTGACACGCTGTAACTCACAACTGAATGCACCAAACAAAAAACAACAAAAGAATTTTTTTTACTGCGAAATGTCACGTTTCCAACGAGCATGAATCTGAAATTGTTTGATCGTTACTTTACGAGAAATCTACCAGTGTAGCCATCTACCGAAAAAATAATGGATTTCTTTTTCCCCAACCTAATATTACATATGGCTTCAAGATTCTTTTTTGACATAAGATAAAGTTATAAACAAACAAGCAAGAAAGTTAAATTCGGTTGGGACAGAGCCATTACCGTTATCCTAAAAACGACAAAAGAAGTAAAAGAACAAAACTTTTTTCCTCTATAATACGGAGTAGGCGCAACTGATTTCTTCTATTTTTAAAATAAAATTTTTTGTCGTGTAGGAATGTGGGCTTTGAAGCCGTGTCCTTTGAAAAGTATAGTTCAATTCCATATTCTTTTTCCAATTTGGCGATATCTTCATTTCCGCTAACGGGAGAATGTTTACCAAAAATACTATAAAATTGCCCAAACATACAGATGGACACACGAGTGGGCGGACACGTGTAGGTGCTGTCCAAATTTCAAATTGGCCAAAAATTTATATTATTTTTGGGGTTTTTGAAACGTATTTCTACACTTTATAAAGATATTGTAAATATAATTAAATTTTGATACGTTGCAATACTGGATAGGCGTGGTCAATTTTTTCCATTTTTGTGCGCAAATGCTACAGCGTCGTCCATAGAATGTGCGTTCAAATTTTTGTACATTTACTTGCTGTAGTTTATGAGTAATAACCGAAAACCCATGTTTCAAACCTATTAAAAAACAAAGTTTTTTTCACTTTACGTGGTGCGTTCTTCGACCAATTTGGTCCATTCTCAACACCAACCTGCGTGCAACTTTCAATGTTTCTGCCAAATTTGAAGTTGATAGTTTTGCATTGCATATTTTTTCATCATTTTTTCGGGCAGGAGAATGTTTGCAGCCGACATTGTACAGACGGACTGACGGACACACTTAAGTCGATTTAGAATTTGATGCTGATTAAGTATGAATATACTTTGTGGGCCCTCTGATGCTTTTCTCTGGGCGTTACAAACGTTTTGACAAAATGAAAATGCCCCTCATCCTCCGGTGATGGGTAATAAAATTTAGCTTAGACGATAATTTATCCAATAAAGGGAGCTTCTTGATTTCTTTTCCTTAAATTAGTACTATATTACAACTATCACAAAAAAATTCAATAACACAAATATCACAGAAAATAAGGATTGGTCATGCCAACTAAACAACCTTACGGAGAGCGTGAAAAACGAAATATTATCAGAATGTAACAAGCCAAACCAAAACAAGTGCTGTTGATATTGTAAAGGATTAGTAAAATATAAGCCAATAGTATTCACCACGAAACCACCCAAAATGTCGCAAGACCCTCCGATTTTCATAGTCGTTCATAAACATGATTCCCCAGCCATGACAAACCCTCCACCATGCTTTACACGCAGTAATAAATTTTGGATTGCTACTACTGTAATAAGTTTCCTCATTACTCTTTGTTTACCATCGAATATACTAAACCTAAATTCCTTACAAAGAGATCTTTCATTTTTTTTATTTACATTTTTTGCGATATAAAAAATTCCAATAAAAGATAGATAAATAAAAATGATAAATCATTCAAAAAGCTATATGCATAGCTAATTAAAGAAAAAGTCGTGTATATTCTCTGGGTAGTTCGCTTAGAAGGAAACTTCCATTTAAATTATAATAAAAACTGTACGTAAAATATGGAGGTATTCAAATTAATTTTTTACAAAAAATTTTTGAATATTTACACATTAAAGAATGAAAGTTATACGTATTAAAAATTCATTTAAACGAGGTTAAAGAGCAGGTTCAAGCTAGAGCTGTAGGTATATAGCTTCGGGATGAGTGAATGAAAATATCAAGTTGAGGGAGCACATAGGCCATGAATCAGCAAAAGTATAAACATGGTTGATGGCGAGCCCCCTTTGTTTCTTCGGTTTCATTTTTTATTTTTAATTTGAATTTTTTATACAAAACTCTTTGGTTCTTACTTTATGCACGGTGTCAAACAATTAATTAATAAGTGCTTTTACTTAATTTTCTTAGCAATGTATACACTATTTTTTCTAAAGGAGAGGCTCTTGAAATTAGTAGAGGGGACATATAATAATTTTCAACCCACGCTTTTGGAATTTGCAAATGCTTTTCGATTTTTGTTAAGTTGCAGATAGATTATAAAATTTTTAAATTCTAATTTTCTAAGTGTATATTCATTTACTTATTCATTGTAATTATATATAATTATTGTTTTGGGTATCATATTATATCTCAATTAAAAACTTTAAATTAATAAATTTATAGAGCATAAGTATAAAATATATTCTAGGGAATCAGGACAGTTCCATGTACAATAACTCATCTATGATGTGGAAAGTTGCGAATATATGTCAAATGTATGCATATGCAAATAAAAAGAGTATACACATAAATAATAACTAAATTAAATAATCCGTAAATAATTTGTAGGAATAAATTCTTTTAATTGTAAAAAATTTCTTCATATTCCTAGAGAAGATTGTCACTGAAATTTTTGTGAAGCACATGTTGAACATAAAGTTCGGATTTCTTCAGTATGAAGTAAACCATTAAACGAAGACAAGTTACCTTTGGTATTTATGTCCACCTTGGTTTTTTTCGGCTATATACGCTTATATGCATGTAATAACCCATATTGCATCTTTATGCTTTTGCTTTTGGACAAGTTTAATATGGTGCAACAGTTCAACAATATCGTTGCGCATACAAAATAATGAGAATGGAACAGCGAGCAGTCAACTGGTTGCTAATTAACATCGCTACTGCGGTTATTGATAACAGAAACTGCATGATACAACAAGCCCAATCACATTACAAAAGTTGTTACAAAGCCATTGAGTATAAGTAGGCGAATTTATGGAGCGCGAAAATGAAAGATTGCTCTTCATAAAGACATGTATGCATCCTTTTTTTTCCTTTTTTTGTTGGCATATAAAAGTGGAATGGATAAGGCCCGTAAACGATAACACCAACATATCCAACAACGTTATGAGTTTTTAATACAAGTTACATTAAATAACTTACAATGCCTTGTTTTCGACGTCGTTTCAAATGCATTTTTTGAGAGAAAGTACCTTCAAATAGCCTAAAGGCGCTACGAAAAATTTGAAATTACATAACTGTAAATTCAGCGATGTCGGGTGTGAAAGTGAGAATCTTCCCGGTGTGGCAAATTCTCTGAGTGACACTCCCTTAGCAGTCTATAAATAGGAAAATTCCACGCCCACTCAAATCTAGGGAGTGTCGAAACGTTGCTTTCTTCGTTGTTATTTTTTTAGTAATAACAGAAATAACATAAAGATATTGGACATAAAAGATCTAGGCACACCCAACTATAAAGGTTTTCTGCCACGCTTGGCATACCATGGCCGTGTTTTATGTACATTTCTTCCAAATAATATTTATGATCTATGCAAAAGTTTTCGGAGATTTATAAAAATATTATATATACCAGGCGAAACGTTTCGCTAGCAACATTTGTTCAAAAAATTATCATGTAGGAAAGCATGACCCGAGATATAAACAAACTGTTTGAAAGAGCATAAGAGGGGGAAAAAATTTTATTTAACGTGTACGAGCAAGACTACGAACATAGGTCTGTTATAAGAGCATATTGAGTCAATATATATATGCGCTGTAGCGGAGTGTTGGTGTGTGCTCGTGGGTGCGTTTGCTTAAGCAGTTATATGTATGAGCAAAAGTAATAGAATCTTCACTAATATTTTCTGTTCTGTTTGGCTGTTTATTGTGGGTTTTTTTTGATGGGATCATGTTTTTATGATCTTTACGATATGCGTTCTTTTTGAAGAATTACGATTATTTTCTTGCATATCTACCTATTTATTGCCAAGAAATTTTTGACATAAGTATGCTTCCTAATATATATTTGTCCTACTATTGGGCAACTGTGTACAATTCTCCGCGCCACCGCTGAATACTCTCAGTCATATGAAATACATTTATCCGTTCATTTTATGAATTTTATTGCTTTGTAAATTATATATATATATCAATGTATATTATATATAAATATGTATAAATGTAAGTTAATTGCTGTAAATCCATAAACTGATTATTCCCCAGGCCTGAGAAAGCTTAGCCCTTAAAGATGCATAATATAATTGGATATTAAATCAATATCTTGCACACTTCTATAATTAACACGATAGCGCGTCATATGGCTGCGTTTACGCTAATATACATTTTCAATTATTTAACAGCGAGGACAAGTGCTTGGACAGGAAACTTTTTTCTTCGGTCGTGATACGAATGCAATAATGCCACGTTTCAGCAGAAAAATGGAGCGGTTCTCAATCCATACTCCAAGTAAAATATGAGACTGATTTCATGACTATTTATACATACATATAATGAGAGACAGGGAACAGAAGGAAAATAAATTAATTATTCAATAGTGCCGAATACGCTTTGATTACATGTAATGAAACTCAGAATACTATTAACCCATTGACTCCGCAAATTGATGAATTGCGTAAAAGCTGCGATCGCGCTAATGCCGAAATCGCGGTAATTCAAACCAATTTATGACAGACCCTAAGGGTCACAAATTTTTCGTCCTTGTGGATCGTATTTTTTGGCAAAAATCGAGTCCACCAAAGCTACCAAAAAATGAAGATTGAAAACTACACACAATTTAAGCGTAAATTGCTCTCGAAACATTCTATACCCCGCGTTTTCTATGTCCTATATGCTTTTTTGAAATGCTCCGAGTTGAGCTCGGCAGATTAATCTTCCATTGAAGAGGAAGAAGACACCAAAGGTATTAACTACAGCGATATGATGGCCATGCGTTTGGATGAAAGGCATTGTCTAGCCGGATTAGAAAGATCCATGTATAATTTAGCGTTCAAGTTACGCGCAGATAGACACGAATTGAGGAAAAATTGAAGCAATGCTTTCAAGCAGATGGATTCCATGCGTGACCAAGTTAAAGAAGAGCAAAAGAACATAAAATATCATCTGGATATTTATAAACAAGAGAAAGAAACCTTGCTGGCGTTCAAAGTAAGTACCTCTTTTCGCAATGCTAATTCGCATAGAAAATAATAATGGTGCGAATGAAAAAATGCAAGGTGAAAAAGCGTAGAGTACAGTAGCACTGTGCCAGCAGTGAGTAGATATTGAAACGTGTAGAATTCACGTTTTGTTTACCTTAATAATTCAATAAATAATAAATTAAAATCCAATGTAATCTACAAATATCTCTTTTAGAGCAAACGCCAACAAGAACTTATCAAAATTTGTCCCAAAAATAATCCATCCTTTTGCAAGTGCATCAAATGCATTTTCGAAAAGGCGAATATTCCCGTGACTTAAGTAAGGTGTTTCTTTTCGACTCCAAAAGGGTTACGGATTCAAAGAGAAATTTAAAAATGAAGAAATAGAAATCAAAAGATTACACTGCATAAATATCGTCCATTTAACACGTACATACATGGACATTGCATTTATACGATTATAAATTACCTGAATGAAGAGTATAATCAAAGATGAAATGATGAAAAAATTTGGATTGGGCCTAAATTTGGATAAGCGACAAGGAAAAAGCCACATATGCTCTAAGACGAATATTTGATACCGGCAATCGGCTATCAATTATGGCGTGCTTTGTTCTAAATGAGCTCGTGCTAGTATCTTCAATTGACGAAAGCGATTTCGAACCAGTTTACCCCAAAAAAGTTCGCGTATTGTCAGAGTACGAAGGATAATGATTATAAGATTTTTGAAAAATTTTGTGTGGGTAAAATATATACATACGTAAATGAAATGTTTAAACATATTCGCGTATGCATTTTCTTCATCAGATTCCAAAATATTTCACGGAATCCCAAGTAGCTGCCAAGACTGGTGTCTTGATATCGTTTTAAAACGCAATTCCTAATTATTTCATAAGGCTTTGAGTTGTCTTCCACGCGAGGCTTTTTTTGTGCCATCCCTATTCACCGCATGAAAAAAATATTTTTT
The DNA here is from genome assembly GCA_000688735.1 of Glossina austeni. Lineage (NCBI taxonomy): Eukaryota > Metazoa > Arthropoda > Insecta > Diptera > Glossinidae > Glossina > Glossina austeni. Next base: position 603,424 of record KK502544.1, on the reverse strand, counting down.
GTGCTGCGAAAGCTCTTTTTATGGCCATTCGTGAAGTTTTTTTCGATTGTTTTATGCGTTCTCATTTGTGCAGTCCCTAACCACCACACAAAAACAGGTTTAAGTGTAATTTTCATTCTTCTTTCCACAAATTGGTTGATCGTTATCAAAGAAAATTATACAACAACAATGTCAGCAATGGTTACAAAAATGATGCCAATTGTAGCGTAGGCAAAAATCTCTTTTATAACATTACAAAGAATAAACTGGCTACAAAGCGTTTCTTTTGGGGTGGAGAAATTTTCTCCATATTGTAATAAGTACTTTGACTTTTAAATTTTAATATTTTCGTTAAAACTTAAAATAGATAAGCAAGCAAACTATTAAATAGTACGGACAAATCTATAACTAACAAAAAAACAAGTAGTACATTTTTTTTTGCGGAAAATATGTCTTATTTCGTTCTCACGTTTTTCAATTTCAATTTGTTAAAAAATTCTTTCTGCCTCGACAGTCGAGGGCATTTGTATAGCAAGCATTTTGGGTTCAAACAAACTGTCTTGAATTTTACGGAAACTTATGGCATCTAATCGCACTCCTTCCTTTTTTAAGCGATGCTTTATACACTATCTTTTTCTGGCTTGAAAAAAAATGAAGAGATAACTTAATTCATCAAAGACTGCGATGAAGACTCAAAAAAAGGAAAAAGTTGATAGCCTCTGTATCAAAAGCAGATTCGTAAAGCCATGCCTGACTCGACTCATTGTCCTGCCTGCTGCAGTTAGCATTTGTAATTCAATACTCATATACTTACTCCTAATTGGAGAATAAATGCATGCAAAAGCAAGGAAAACTCTCCGACCTCCGGATCGGTCAACTCGCGCTCGTGCCTATTATATGTACCGACGAAAGCAGCATATTAAATAAACCAACTGAATTATAAGAAGGTGGTTTGATTTGATTGATCAGCACCAATTTTGCCACAAGTTTTTGGCTGTTCCTTATAAACATTCCTTTATAACCCTACATCAGCGTCTGCTGGAAATATTAGTCTACTAGTAATTAACGTTGAGTTTTCTTTTCGTTAAAACTTTTGTGTGTTTTAGACATACTGAAATTCTTAACGCCGTCTAATGCTTCTTCTTCCCCTTCCTCAATAATCAGCGAATCAACAACAGATGATTTGTAGGGTTGTAAAAAAAAGCAACGAATACAAATTTCGTTTAACATTCTGCAGTATGGATGAGTTTTTAACACTGCGCTTTCAATATTTTTCACATATGAGTGCGTTTTTAACAGAATGTTTAATATTGCGTAGGTTGTAACGTTCCACTTTGTGCGGACTTAATTCACGTTGACAATTAACTCACGTTATTGGTTAACATTAGATTCTTATGGTTATTCGTTGACGCTAGTTGATGCTTTCACATCTCTCAAGTATCGTGCCCGCCATTATGTATATTTTTATTTATTTTTCCTCCTAGCGAATTTTTTTGTTATTTTAAGCGCATTTTTTTATGTAATTATTTATATTATCTGAAATATTTTTCTTGTGCTTTATTTTTTTTGTGATTTTTATTTATTTATTTTTTTTGTATAATACTTCTTCTTATATATATTCTCTCTGTATCGTAAACGCGAAGCATAATCAGCTGGAAGACTAAGTCTGAAACTTTTCATATATACCAGGCCCGTTGTTTACTCATTAAAGAATCCATTACGAAGTTAAAAGGAAAATTGGCAAAAATATCTCCACTGCAGCAATGGAGTGTATGTCTCGTCGGTCAAATCGATTCATTAACTTAAAAAATTACGTTTAGATGTGTTAATTTAGATAATTGTTCATTATTTATAATATTTCAGATTCGACGAGATTCTAAAGCATTACTACACACTGAACAAAAACAAACAGTCTTAAGTATTAACAACGGGCGATTATGAAATAAGAAAGTAGACTAACATGATGAGATAATATGTGCATGAATATTTAATAAAGTGAATCAATAATTGAACAAATTATTAAAAGCGACGACCTTTTTGCCGCAGTATTTCTACGTTGCAAACGATTTGAGGTGATTCCCGGCGACATAATTTTGGTGGAATGCTATTGGCTTCCGGTATTTGATAATCGAATACGTTTAGAAATACTCATTTTAGCCTGAAGCAAGGATTTCATTTTAATTCGAACGGCTTTAATTGAACTTGGACAGGGTGATGCGAAGTTACAACTTCAGGAAAAGCTAAGTGATATTAAAGCACAATATAATGTGATATGTATCAATACTATCAATATAAAAGGAAAAATTGATGAGCACTATGCGCATCTAACAATCAAAGGTCAAACTTATTGGAAAAGTAATAATAGGTTAACATTTAGATAAGCGTTGATCGTAGATTAGACTTTAATTGGTACGTGTTTGGTCGAAGCTGTACTGATTGACGTTAAAATTACCCTTACAAAAGAATTAGCTCATTCTATAGAAATTTGTAGAAAGAAACGGGAGCATCATATGCGCGCATATTTCTAGGAATCAACACAAAGTATGTTGCATGTCAATATAACAGAAAAAATTCAAGAGTCTTTTATGAAGTTGAAAAATGAAAAACAAATACTCTGCAGAACAAAAACAATAAGACATTAGAATATAGCCATGTACTAAAGACAGTATTAAGATTCAAAAGCTTAAAACTGTGTACATATATAAACTCCCAATCTAACCACGCAATAGAAAAACTGATAAAATTTATTTATCTATAAATGCACTGATAATTTTCATTAATTATAGGAAATAAGTTGCTTCCTTCACCAAGTTAAGTACATCGGCACACTACAAATATTCGATATACGTATTTTGAACCATTCGAGTGAGCATTGGCACACGTGTCGTTAAATTTATATATTAAAAATTAAAAAGAAACATTATGAATTTATACGAAAAAATTGTCGATAATAATCATATTCGTCATATAGGGCCATCTTGAAAACATTTTTGACTACAACTATAACATGGCATTTTATTTTTCGTGTGGCAATACTAACGTTATCAAAGAAACTTCATTTGCCCTTAATAATAATATTTTATTCATATTAATAACTTATATTTTTTATTTAGTGCAGAAAAGCGAAAATAACTTTTTACTTTGTTAATTAGTTTAGCGGTATTGGAAATTTTCAGGTTTTGGCAACGTTATAAACAGATGACAATAGCTAGTAATACGTGCTTTAAAAAAGGAAAATGCATTCATAAAAGAACTGAAACTTTTTAATAGATTCAAATTTCTTTATAAAATTTAACATTTTTCAAATTAACGTAAAAATCTACTTTAAACAAAAACACTGCCGTAAAAGTATTTAAACACATTTATTTCAAGTTGATATGAAATTAATGTGTATTAATCCAGGCAAGACATCATTACTATTATAAAGAAAACATTGTGTTGACAACACTAAGATATCAATATTTAGTAATGTGTACATTAAAAAAAAACATTAATAAAATGCACTGAAGCAGCTTTGTAGATTCAAATTTGTTTATCAAACCCAATATATTTCTTCAATATAAAAATCTTCCTTAAACAAAAACACCGTAATAAAAGGATTTAAACTAACTTATTTCAAGTTGAAATGAGATTAATGCTTATTAATCCAACCAAGATCGTTGCTGTTATAATGAAAACCTTGTGTTGACAACACTATGTACAGAGTAATCCGGAAATTTCACAACTTCTGCGCCGGTGCTCAATATATATGTTTTCAATATTGAATGTTCTGGAAGGGCCAAAATCGAACAGGATTTCATATATGTGTTTGTGTAATCGTGTATATATCAAAAGGTTAAGAAAGAAAAAACCATGCGAGTAAAAATTGGTTTTTTATTTTTTTTTTGTGACATATCTTGTATTAAACAAATGAAGGTAATGGCATAAGAAAATAATGAACGGTTGCGTCAATTGTTTACCACCGTTAGCACAGTTATATGTCAGCGATAGAAGGGTTTTGCAAGGATATTTGGAAATTGAAGTAAGCTATTTGCGTTTCATAATCAATCGTTCGGTACTTAAAGCGACTCATGAAGTCTCAAAAACAGAATTTGACGTACGAAAAAAAAGGAAAACCCCTTCTTGTGTAAATGAAAAATTTAATATTAATTTAAGTGAGACAAGAAATCAAAAAGTAGATGAATTAGATAAACAACAGCGGAAACAGAAGCAAATTGTTCAAGTGAAATTTGTCTGGTGGGGAGAGTGCAGCGAAGACGCCGCAAAAGTTTGCATTAGCTGTGAGTCACTCACACAGTCACAAGAGCAACTGAGCCAACAGACGAAATACCGTTTTAATAGACAACAGCAATACATTGAGCAGCAACCTTTGCCAACTAATAAATTGCGTTACCGTGTCTGTACGAGTGGCGCGTTATTATTAGCATACCTACATTCTTGTCAACCTATCGAAATAATTGTATCGAACATTGGCACTACGGAGCCCCTGAAACAAGCTAAATTACGTTTGCCTATAGTCCTTCTACGAAAACACGCCGCCTCCCATACGGAAACGAATAGTTTCCAACGTAAAACCAAAATATATGCCCTTTGTTGTGAGCCAAGCGTTTTAGCAAAAAATTATAGTGCAACGAGTTCGGTGAAGCCGGGAGAATTTCAATTGCGTTTCAGAATGTTGTTTGCGCCTACTGCGGCTTTAGCCGCTAAGCATAGCCTCCAACAGGATCAATTAACTTCACAGTTGCAGCATCGTCATCACAATCACAGCGCACATATGCACGGCAAGGCTTTGGTTCAAGACACTTCTCAAGGTATACGCCTAATCTGATAGTAATTGATATATTTTAATAGTTACTTTTAATTTTATCTTTTAACACACATGCATTTATTAATTATCCGCAAATGTTTGTTTTTTCTTTTTTATATGTGCGTGCAAAAGTGTCTTAATATATTTCAAATGAGCTTTACCGGTATATATTAAATTTATACAAAATTATGCAATGCTTTTACCATGGATTTTTTCTCCCTTTTACTTTATTATAATTTGTTTTTTAAAGGCACACGCTACTACTCAAATATTCTCTGTTTATTATTCAACATTTACTTTAAACTCTCAGCTGCTGGAGAGTGTTGCTGTAGAGAGCGAAAAGTACTTGTTAGGTTTTAGAGTTTAGTCAACATTACATTCATTTGCTTAAATACTCCTTTTATAAGCATAAATAAAAAACCAAAAATTAGAGAACAAAATGGTTTATATGTAATGTAATCAATTGTTTCTTATTGTATTTGATATTGACACAATAATTATCCCTTATTTATGTAAGTGTGGGCAAGATCTATGGACCTGTTATATTTTCATGGGAAAGGAAACACACACAAATAGTCACTTTTATATAAGAACAACTGAGAAAATTAAATTCAGTCGGGACTGAATCTTTCGTACCCATCACCGTTATCCTAAAATAGATAATGGAAGTTGAAGAAGAAAATTTTCATGCTCTATAATATGGAATGGACGCAGCCGATTTTTCCATTTTTAAAACAAAATTTTTTTGTCGTATAGGCATGGGGGCGTGTCCTTTGAAAGTTTAGATCAGTTCCCAATTCTTTTGCAAATTTGTAGGTGATTTCTTCATTTTCGCTAACGGGAGAGTACTTACCACAAATACTGCAAAGTGGCGCGGACAGACAGATGGAACAGGCGGACATGTTTAGGTGCATTCCGTATTTGAAACTTGCTAAGAATTTATACTTTACAGGGTTTTTGAAGATTGTTTCTGCGCATTATAAAGGTATTGAAAGCATAACTAAAGTTTGATAAACAGTAATATTGGGTAAGCGTGGTAAATTTTTTCCAATTTTGTGCATAAATGCCATAGCGTCGCTCATAGAATATGTGTTCAGATTCTTGGGCATTTATTTGCTATAGTTTATGAGTAATGACCAGTAAACCAGTTTTTCATTCCTTTTAAGAAACAGAGGTATTCTCAGTTTATTTGGTGCTGCGGTCGTGTCCTTCGACCGATTTGGCTTACTTTTAATTCCAACATGCATGCAAGAACTTCCAATGCTTCTGCCAAATTTGAAGTCAACAGCTTCATTTTTGCGGCCAGGAGGATATTTACAAAAGATCTTACACGAGCGGACAGACGGAAACGCTCAAATCGATTTAGAATTTGATGCTGGTCAAGAATATATATAATTTATGGGCCTCTGATGCTTTCTTCTGGGCGTTGCGAAAGTTTTGACAAAATGAATATTCCCCTCATTCTTCGGTAAGCGGGAAAAAAACAGAATGTTTTGTTTTGCTTCTTATCCAGACATTTAATTGATTGTGTATAGTTAAAAAAAGAAAAGGCATGAAATATAACGCCAAATATTTTTGCTATGTTAAAAATTTAAATATCCATTTAGTTCTTAAAAATAGTCCGATTTATGTACTAACAGATTATTAGTGCTCCTATTTCTTATCAGAATGCTCTTTATGACAACAATATTCTAATTTCACTTTGATGACAAATTCTCCACGTCCGCGATATTGCGGTTTTTTTTCTTCTTTAAATGTAAAGAGAATCAGTCCCGATTTACTGTGTAATTGAAAAATTACTGAAGTTTTCAAGCATTAAGACGGCCATGTATTGGTTCACTAAAAAATCCTGGAGCTTCTCATCCAATTATTATTTACTCGATACATCGGTCCAGAACTGCATGTGCGTAGTACCAATTCCATATGATTTCGGTTTTTCCAAATTGTCTCAAAAAGCTGTCAAAAACTCGTCGTTCTGTTGGATTGGTGTTTACTTAATAAAATTGATTTCTTTTACATATTCTCCAACGATATTATTATTCAACTCTATACCCTTGCGCTTTATTAGCAAATAAAGCGAGATTACGAACTGTACGCACCAATCGGAAATTTTTTTGAAGAGACGTTCGAATTTTCGATCGCCAGAATCAAAACGACTGTAGATTGAAGAATTGGAATGAGAATCTTGGAAAAGAGTTTGAACGACCGCACAAAAGTTGTGTTCCTAATATATTTTAAAAAAACAAAAGTCGTTTCCGTGAAAAGAATTCGTACATGTTTTACGGGGTACAGTTATGAACAACATTTATATATGGATATGGATAATAACTATATTGTACGGTATTGGATCGAGGCATTGATAAAGACGTAGTTATAAATTATAGCCACCTTAAACCTCTTTCTTGTGGTCAGGCAGGATTGCACTCACCGTCCGTTCAGATCTGGCGAACAACATATCGCATATAAACTTTTGAAAATTGTATGTAAATTTTGAAATGTGAGAGGCCGTATTTTATCAATAATATTTAAGATTATACTCTAAACATGAAATGGTATGAAAGCGCAGGTTGTTTGTAATTACAATATAAGATGTTTGAAAGTATTGTTCGCGCATAGATATTCGATCGCCCATAAAACGCTGTTGCAGCAGAACATACAGCATGACATGCAGGCGTGTACTCAATGTAGTATACATGAGTTCATTAAACTTTATATGGCAAGAAATTTCTCCAAATTTTTGTTTATGCAAACAAACATAACGACCCATTTAGAAATATAAATGAATTATGTTCTTTTAAACAAAGATTTGAGATCGTCAAGCGGTGAATACAAGAAATATAAGATTAACAAAATTATTTTTAGGTCCACACTTTGTTTGCGTACGCAACACGGGGCTCTTGGTATTTTTTTCTTTCTCCATCTCTTTATCTATGCTTTATATTAGTACATAATGCCTACAAATTTTCCATTACATTATTGAACCCTAACAAGTAACAGAGAAAATGTCAAAATTAGAACAAAATACAGAGAAACATTAAGCAATAAATGCCCTATCAACAATCTATCCACATGTATGAACGTTTCTGGAAAGTTTCCGACCCAAGTAAGAATAAACATTTTTTTGCAAACTTCAACTTTAATTAACGTAGTCTCGTTTAAGAATGATACATTCAGCTCGACAGTTGTGGAGCATATCGTCGCCTTTTTTAGAGGACGATTTGTCAAGACCTCCAAAATACCTTTCAGCTTAATCGAAATCGTTTTTTTTTGGAAAATCCTCTTGAAAGTTCGCAAGAAATCGTGGTAGCATGGTGGGTAGGACATCATATCGAGATTCTATTCATGCAGGCTTGCCATTGTAGTTATCGGCTTATGACTCAGTGTTCTTATTTCAATGTGACCAAACGTCAACTTTCTCATGCCTAAAACTTGATTCGACTTTAATTCGACAGGTATGTGCTGCGATTTGGTGAATTTCAGCCATGTTATTATCAGCGGTTATAGACGTCGCTGAAACTGGCGCAAATTTCTCGTGCACAACGTTAAACTCTTCTTTATTTTTTGTAGGCGTATTGTGTTTCAAAGGAGGATAGTGAACGGCAATCCAATGCTCAACTTTTTCCATTCTCGCGGAGACCGTGAGATCAACACTCTTAAACAATTATCAAACGACCAAGTACTGCGCGTCCAAAAAAACCAAAATGTGTCGTCGCGCCCACATACATATTCCTGAACTTTTATGCGCGTTTAAGCTGTGTTTTCATGTTCAGTTCGAACACCTTTCGCGCGGCCTACGTGCGAGCGGGACTAGACGTGTTAAAATTTGTAGAAATTATCGCGAAAGAAACAATGTAATGTCTATTTCCTTTTTTCGTATTTTTAAAGCAGTTGCCTTTGTTTTTCGCGTATTTTGTTTTTGTTTATGTTTACTTTTTTTTATACATTAAAGTGGTATTATCGCTTGCGGGTTTTTTTTTTACCAAGCCGAGCGACATTTTGCCATTGGCCTTCATTTTTTCTACTGGTTGTCTATACATATTGAATATTTGTGTGTGCGCATATAAATAACATATTTGTGCGTACAGTGAGTCTCATTAATATTGCGTTTTTCCGCTCGACAACAAATGAACGCTTGTTAAACTCAGTCCATTTTCCAAACAAAAATATATTTTACTATTTTGTGCTACTGGGAAATACATATTAAAATAAGAAAAAAAGACAAACAAAACATTATTCCAGTAGCCAAGTAAATTAAATAACTTCAAGAACTCAAAAAACAGAACGTGGTTAATATTGGGGTTTCTTCATATAAGGAAGAATACGAAGCAAAAAAATGGCGTATTATTAGAAATTACTCGTCGGATATCCTTTTTGCTTAATAACGTCATTTAAACTTTTTGACATATTGTTTACAATTTTTCTTGTGTAGGAAAGAGGGATCTTACCCCATTTCTCTAGTATTGTGTGTTTCAGTCACCCCGCATACTTTTAATAGGGTCCATGCCTGATGATTTGTGGCGGAGGGTGAAGCATTTTGGGACAGATATAAGGACCATTCTTAAGTTAAGCGGGACTTATGCTTGAGGCCGTTATCTTGGTAGAATTTAAGTGCGTCCAAAATACAAAATTTATCCTCCCTTTGAATAATCCTTCTTGTTTACAATTCCGTTTATAAAAACCAATTTTCCGACCCTATTGTTTCTAATGCATACCCAAACTATGACATGACCATTGCCATGCTTACCGTAAACCGTTAGTACAAGAATTTAATAGTAAACTAAGACTAGACATCACGAGAAAACAAGTTCATTTATTTGTTGATTAGAGCAAGTATAACGTCGTTCCACTAGGAATTGGACGTTTTTTTTGATTTCAGGTCGATATCTGCTATGAATTGTAAGCAGTTTTTTGCTTAGGGCATAATTCTGAAGAGAAGAACATGGCTTACGATTTTCAAGTATGATTTGCTCGTACTTTCAACTTTGTATTTCAATGTTTTTAATAAGATCGATATGGCTAGACGCATATAGTGATTTAGACTCTGAATCTAACTTATTAAAGCCGTACGTAGCTATTTTTATGTTACAAGCGAACCGACAAGTTTAGCTTATCTTATTCTTTGGTGATTAGTACAAATGAGAGGCATGCTGTTTACGCCTGGGCGTGGAGGCATTAATGATAATTCATGTTGTGGACGAGCAATGATCGCAATCAATCCAGATTTTGGAAGACTTGTGAATTATGGCTACCAATCACAATATTGACTCGTAGTTGTTTAGCTCCAAGACAAACGAAATGGAAGAAGTTTGAGATTTCAAGCATAAAAATATTGCTGTGGAGTATTGCTAAAATTTATGTCGGATGCGAAAATTCGAGAAATAGACACACATATCGAAGCAGATACACTCTACTGTTGAAGAATTCGATTAGCAGTGACCCCTTAATCAAAAGTGAAATTTCCATATAAATATACATATATGTACATATGTATAAATACTTGCTAGCGCGCAAAGAAAACAACTTCAAAGATGAATTAAGCAAATTAACAGATGAAAAGTTAATGAATTGAATCGTAAGAGGAAGTATACTGAACAATAAATTTAATTGTCAGGTTTCACATTTCTTGAAAAAATATGTCACCTCTCTTGTTATTTTGACCGATTTTGCCCTTAAGGAATCCGAAATTGTTGTGAGTTTGAGATTAACGGGAGGATATACTTATTCAGACTCAGAATGCAAAGATATCTAGCCAATGTTAATTGTTATATATTCCATTTACTAAATCTAGAATCATGATTAAAAGTCCTAGGGCTCTTTGCGCTAGAAATGTAAATAAATGCTTATTTTTTTCAAATAAAAAAGTAACTAGAAACTTTATAGTCGTCCAAGGTCGGCCATTAAACAGCGTATTCAAATATTTTCATAATAAGATACCAAAATTTGAAAAGGTGCGCTTATCATCGGAATTTGTACGCGGGGACGGGCCCACAACGTATACCGACATGATTCAAATTTAACAAAAACAATATTCTTTTCAAAGAATATGTTATTCTTCAACTACTTCTATAATAATGTATTAAAAATAGACCCTATTCCTACATGAAGGCTAACTTTTCGAAAGTTTGTATGGTAAAAATTATCCCAACCTATCCAAATTTTCTACATACATGATACTATTAAAATATTAATTGTTAACGATTTCTGTCGAAAATTCCATTTACATATAAAGTGGCTGGAGAAGTGGTCCAATTGATTTCACTCGTCGTTCACCTGTCAAAATATCGCATAAATAGTAAGCTACAGTGAACACATTTTCCGGCATCAGATACACACGCATGTAAGCTTAAAATGATTCGAAAAATGATTCCGAATCGTTCAATATAATAAAAGGTGGGTTTGTCTTAACAGTAGAATCACAGAGTACGTCATTTGGATCGTTTTAAGTTTCAATCTTCAAGAAAATGTTTAAAACATAATCTTCCAACATTTTTCAGTAACTTTTATTCATATGGAAAAATCTTTGAATATCTGCAACCAGTTTTTTGTATCTCTTTTTCCTTTTTGAGATACCTATGACCGACTCTTATTTTTATCAAAAGAGATAAAAAAGTGGTAGGTGTTTTTTCGAGGTCGGATTCTAATTTATTTTGGGCTTGTATGTGCACAGACAACAGTCATTTTTAAACTCTGGGTTATTAATAGATCAAGGAACTCTTGTGTCTAATTACAAATTTGTTTTCTTATTTTTGCGACTGTTCCAATTCGACGAAAAAGGGGATCGTTCTGATAGAAATACATATATGCAAAAGGTCGATAGTTCTAGTGTTGTGTGCTTGTGTGTGTTACATACATCACAAAGATAACGCATCCTGTACTACATGTATTATGGGGTATAATAATATATTCCGGATGTGCCATCTACATTCAGAGATAAGCGTCGTTTACACCATGTTTTTCAGATAAACCCTACAATTCCAATGCGATTTGTTCTTTAATCTTCTTCTCAGTTGTGATTTAATATTTACGGCAAGTGATTGTTTGTTTGTCTATTCTCTTCCTGTTTTACGTATGTTTTTTTTGTGTTTTTTCATATATCTCCGCCAATATTAAAATAACAAAATATGTAAAACTATAATTAAATATAGAACGTATTAAAAATTTGTCGCTATGCTTACAATCTCTATTTCATTGATAGCACAAAGCAAGAGAAGAAAATGAAAAAAAATTGTTCGGTTTGATGCGACTACATTTTTGCGCCTACCGCTTTCTAGTTTTTGTGATTTTTAATAAAAGTTGCTTAAATATGTAATAGCATTATGTTGTGGCCAAATTTAAACCATTATTACAACTCAGCTTACATAAGTTGCTCAAAGAGCATGGGAAAGAAGTAGTTTTTTAAGTTTCAGGTCTCTATGGTTTAGCAAATTGAGCTTCGAAAAAGAATAAACAAGAAAAAATATAAGATCAAATTTGAGGTCGCAAATGCGATTTTAACATGAAGGCGAACATGACTAGACATAACATATTAATGGTGCTGATTAAGGGTACGATCAGCGCCAACTTTTGCCACATACTTCAAAACTTCCTTTAATCTCTACTCTGTAGAAAGAGATCGCTTTTATTGGTAATTAACGAAAGAATTATTAATGCAGTGAGATTATAATGTGATGACAACGCTTAATTTCTCTATAAAGAAAACTGAATGAAACGAAATTGTTTTGTTATAGCGAAGGCCTTCAGCAGTGCAGACGAATTTTCATTTATTCACACGCGAGTATGAAAATGCATCTTTTTGTTCATCAAGAAGAAATTTTTTAAATCCTTAAAAAGCACATTTTCTTAAATCAATTGTCTCATAAGATATTCTCTTTTGTGATTTTAGGTGATAAGCCCGTTCGTTTAACTAACCAAAGCAAATCTGAAGAAATTGTTGAAGCTATGAAAAAGCTGGATGCTAAACTGGTTGCCTATTTGGCTGGTCAAAATGAGATTACCACTAAAATCAATAGTTCTACGGTCGACGACGATAAGCACACTGCGAATTTACAATTAATGCGGCAGCCAACTAATGAACCATTAAGAAACGTTTTGTTGGAAGATGAATGTCGTGAAAAGAAACTAGAAATTTTCAAATCTATCACGGGCGTGAAATTGGAAATGGAGGCTTTAACTTTGCAACCAGAAGGAACTAGATGTATGGAATTGTTGCAGACTGAAATACGGCCTATATTCACGGTTGAGTGCCAACTTTCCAATGAACTAATCCACAACGTGCCGCGCTATGAAATGTTTCATATAATGCAATTCGAATCGGAAAAATTCCAGAGCTTGACACAATGCACACGCTTCGGTCAAGAAGCCCAACGTAATGTGCGGTTACAATTTAATGATAATATCAATGCCTATCTTAACAGTAATGATGATGAAGGTAGTCAATTGAATTTTGGTAGCATACATTTTACTGTCTGGTGGCGCGAGCCCGGTACATGTCTTAATGAAATGTTGGGTATGGGCAACTTAAAACTTGTTGATTTGTATAATGCTTCACTGCTGGAACAGTGCAAACGCATCAGTGTACAGCGTCGTGGCATACATTTGGCCAGTCTTTACTTTAAAATCATTTTACAACGTGACTTGAATGCTCAACACAAATTTCAAATTATAGAACGTGGAATTGCTTTACATAAGCAAAAAATCGTCGATAGCGATGAACCGCCTACTGCTGGTGACAAAGCGGCGTCGGAATCGAAACAACAAAACGCGTCCAGCGGTAACCAAGCGTTCTCAACCAACATAGATAAAGCTACCTATTCAGGTGACTATGCTGAGAAATTCTTGTATCTAAAGCAAACGAAAATTCAATGACTAAGAGTTAATGTGACGTTCTGTCCCCCTTCTTCCAATTTATTATTATATATAATCATCATCGAACATCTTGAGTTCTTATTATTTCACATTGCTCTGGAATGGTTTTTATGCTATCTAATAAATGTTGCTTGGCCGAAGCAACAAGCAATCGAAAAAAATCCAAAAAATTTGTTTTCTTTTTTTTTTTATTAACTTTTATTTCAAGCCTATGAATATACTCTTATATATCCATTCGAATTTTCACGAAAAGCTCGTTTGTTCACTAATCCGGATGATACTAGAGAGAGAGGCTCAGTTGGCATTGGTGCTCGTCAAATTGCCATAACTGATGCGGCATATTAACCAAGAATTTTCGAAACTGGCATGTATTGTTGAAGTGCGTAGTGAAATGTCGGAAGTAATTGGAAGCAATTACACAACACAATCTCAGAAGAAACACATGAAAATTAGGCTCGTTTTTGAAAAAGCACTCCGTACATTTTTATTTTAATCCAGTTTTATTAGAACAAAACGAGCATTCATAAAAATTTTAATAAAAATACAAATTATTATCGCGACATATATAATGTTTACAAAATTACCAAGTCTTGAGTAAAATAGTCCCCTACACAAAATCGTCTATTTTGAAACAAGAACAATTGTTCTCTTTGCGTATGAACGATAAACTGAACCCACATGATTACCAGAAACGCACCGTTTTATAATGTTACAAAATTGTTATATTTGTTATATATTTATGGGTAGTTGTACTTAAATGAAATTATTCTTAAATATTGAATGATTTTAGTCTTTCATTCATAAACATTTTTGTACCAATATGGCTGTTGAACACCGATGATCCGAAGTAACTCAGATATAATTTCTTTTCTTCTAAAATTTTTTTTACTTTCCTTATGTTTACTTTGTTATTTCTACATTAATTGGCATAATTATGAAAATCAATTCTCAAGCTGATAAAAGTAGAAATTCTAAGTGAGTGAGATGTTACAATTATAATAAAACTGTGGGAATGTTGTTTTTTATTAGAATAATCGGTGAAGAATGAAAGAGATTATAACGCAAGGCTCTCAAGTCCACCCGATTAACACTGGAACTATTGATATTTTTCCTATACCTATCTCTAGCAATGTGACCCATAATTTTTGTCAAAATGCGGCAGTCATTATAATGGGGATAAAATGGTGAAATTTGACATATCATTTCCATGACCGATTATGAAGTCAAGACTACAAAATGGTTGTGATTTGAGCATATACACGCCCACAGCAGATGAAAAATTAAGAAAACCTCAAAAAAACCCAAAAGTTTTTCATATTTTCGTGTGTAACTTTCGATCGTGCCAAAATATTTCCGAAAATGGGCGAACATGTGGTTAACAGGTTTTTCGAGATATCTTCACGAGATCGAAAGTTATAGACAAAAGTATGAAAAAATTGTTGATGTTTTTGCAAGGTTGCCTAAGTTTTCAATCTATTGTAGGCGTGTACACAGACATATCTCAACCAGTTTTGAGCCTTGAATGTCTAATCTATAAAGGAGTGCTTACGCCAATTTGTCTTGAATCTACCAAGATCGCGGATCAACGAGATCTATGTTAGTTTAAATAGATACATTCCCTCGATACCTTGAAAGCTGGAAAAATAAGTTTTTCCCTACATGCATGAAAAGTCTTTTCGTATAGACAAAAATCGTCAAGAAATTTTGCAGCTCGATATGTCTTCTAACCTTTTGCTTTAATTCCAAACTTTGACACAGCTTTGACCAACGAAACGGTTTTAGTTTTAAACGTTAACTTACAAATTGTAAAGCAGACGTCGCAAAACAATTTAGTATTTACCAGCACACATATGAGAATAACAATTAGCTTGAGAAGATTTTCAAAATTCACAAGTCAATAATGGCGTTTTATAAATATTACATACTTTTAACTTTAAAAAAAATGTACATTCTTTATTATATTGTGCTTGGGCCAGAGTAGAATGTGTCAATCGGCAGCTCGGGAACTTTCGTAAATCCTATCTTCCTGAAACTTTACAGGCACTTTTAGTGCGATAACACTGCAATTTATGACACTCAATATTTTCGTATATCCAAAAAGCGGGCGCCACAAAATGGCGAATTATCTTTTCCTTCGCAATCCCCTTCACACTGGTATTTCAAAAACGGGTTGTGACAGTACAATACGACAAACTAAAGAGATAAGTCGAGTCGCAACAAATTATAAAGTAAATACACGATTACACGTATACATTTTATTTGAATAAGCTTTCACTTTAATGAGCTAAAAGGTGAAAAATAAATTGTTTGTAGTCACATTTATGCGACTGTAAAAGTTTGAGCGCTTAGAAAAAATCGAATTGTTTGCATACTAAAAAGAGCGCTGCAAGGTTTTGTGTGCATCTACGTACTTGCGGCTCTGAAAAAATATTTACTTATTTATTTATTTTATTTGTTCTTTTTATTATTATCATTAGTTGTTACTCAGTTCAGTTTATTATTATTATTCTATATAACTTATTAGGAAAATTATTAAAGGAAAAATTCATACAAAAAGAAACCTCATAGGTTATATAGTTATCATACAGCAAAGCCGGCAAGACAAGCTCGCTGTACGTGTTTAAATTTCTAAAAAAAGCCTTCTTTAAAAATTGTCAGTAAAGTATGTGAACATGTTTTTCTAAATACGTGCTTTGCAGAATTAAGAAAGCTTAGCTCGCTTGGATCGAACATTGTTGCTTGCGTTCTAATAACTTTAACGTATGGGGGGATATGAAATAGGCATGATTTGTTTTGGGAGAATCAACAACTTGACCGATGAGTCTTGAAAAGTTACAACTTTCTTGATACCTCTTCAACGTTTACCATCTGTTATTAGCCTTTAAAATTTCGCAAAAATAATGCAAAAAAAAAAAATAAAATTTGGTTAAAGAAGGAAAATCAAAAAATGTACGAAAATTATTAAGGAAATATTTTCATATTCATAGCTGCCCTAACTAATAATGCTATTTTTGTAGTTCCACTTATAATATTTAAAAAGCTTTTAAAATGAAAACTCTTAATCAGATAAGAACAATACATCTGTTCGTTCAGTTATTGCCTTTTGTTGAGATTTTTAAAAATAAACGACGACAGTAAATTGAAACTTTGTGTACGGACTCTTTATGAACATATACAGGTCAAGCGCAGAGTAGTCTCCCTAGTTTTTTGATATAGAGGGATACATCCGCTGATTGTCAGTCACTTAAGAAAAATGAATTTGTTATGATGATTGTTGTTCTGGATAACATTCTGAAGTTATAGTCGTTATATCAAAAAAGAGGCAGAGGGTATGAGCAACTTAATTTCATCGATCGCGGATGCGTGAAATTAAAGCAATTCTCACAAAACACATTTTTGGAAAATTTGGAAATTTTACTAAAGTAATATAATTTCAATATTTTCAGCCGTGCTTTGTCTTTAAATATATATGTCCTAAAAGTATACTACAACTTTCAAGCATGCCATTAAACCGTTCCCTTTTAATAAAATTTTTTTGCAGCTTCCGCACAAAATAATAATATAGAAATTGGATCTTCCAATTTTGACAATGAGACCTCCAAAGTATGTCTACTTAAAGGTTTTATTTATGCCAATGAGATGCGGCAAATGGAATTCAAAGCTCAAATGGGGAAGTTTCTCGTTTGTCGTCGTTTTTGGTTGGACGAGCCAGCCACCATTTTAGCGGATGACACCGATCAATTTAACTATCAGGAGGTAATCACAAATATATATCAAGCTCGGAAATTAATATTATAACAATTACAGCAATTTTCGGTTGTCAATGATGCGAAATTTTTAAAACGCATGGATAAGCAATACTTGCATTTGGAATTATGGCAGCTTTTGCAAAACAACGGCGGCGATGACAACAATGGTAATGAAAGTGGTCTCTTACAGCCATTTGGTATTGTTCGTATGCCTTTGCATCAATTTTTTATAGCTTATCGTGATGCAGCCATAACTAACCATTTATGTGAAGGAAAAGTGAGGAGAAATCTCATAAATTAAAAAAAGTGCTTTGAACTATTCCCTCGTTATAGTTGCCTGTGATTTCCATGGATGCGTGGGCGCCGATTGTAAATTGCCAAACTGGTGCGAAGGTCGGCGAATTAAAATGTCTTTTGGCTATAGGCAGCGAGGAGCAAATAAAATATCTTAAAAAATTACGGGGATTCACTCAACCTTCTTTAACACAAATGGAACAATTAATGTCCAAGAATATCAAAGAGGATTTCCCAGTCTTGCAATTGGCTTCAACTTCTAACTCAGCAGATAGTTCTCTCACATTATCGACAACACAAATTAAACAAACAGCCGACCTATTAGATATGTTGCAGAAAGCTCTGAAAACCCCGCCGTCCTCCCCAGCTATTGCTCCAGTTCGGGCTGGTCCTCCCTTTAAAGCATCCAATCATACTTCAAACTTGAAACCATTGCAACAATCTAATGTTAAATTATTTAAATTTGTTTTGGATATTCAAAGAGCCATTGATTTACCTTTAAATCCTTCAACTGCAGGCAAATCGAAGAAATCCTGCAAACGAAACGGTTCGAGACGTTTTCCGCCAAATGAGCCGCCCAGCTGTTACGTAACATTCCAGGCAGATGAAGGGCAATATCCAACATATAAATCCCACGAGGGCATGGTTTACGCTACCAATATAATTGAAAAATCCACCCAGCCCCAGTGGCAACAACGTTTTCGCTTGGCTACATCTACGGATTACTTAAACAATGTAAGAATGGTTTCTTCATTTGCTCTTTCTGCACTAAATTTATAAAAGTTTATTGAAAAAGTTTCACAAACACTTTTAAAGGATAATATGTTCATTGTCTTTTTTATTTTAATCTTTTTTATTTTTTTATTAGCTACAAAAGCGTTTTATTATAAAAGTATGGAAAAAATCAGCCCTGGACATAGCGCAAGCGCGTTTGCAACCTACACCCATGGAAGATGCGATTGTTGGTTTCGCTGCTCTTGACTTTACGTTATTTATGCGGGGCTTGCACATCGCTGGTTACTTTAACATTGTAGATTTTAATGGTCGTATTAATGGTCAATTAGAGATACGTTGCCATCCACTGGAAGAGATGAAACCGACATATATATCGCATATACCCCATTCGCCCCCCAATACTATTGAAACACCTTCAGTTGATTCCGTTATAGATCAGTTTGAGCAAACCCTGGATCTAACTCACTTAAGTTTGGGTCAAGCAATAAAACGAAAGTTTACGGAATTGGAGAGCATTTCATATCGGTTACGAGCTCGTTTAGGTGATGTTGCGGGTTCAACATTGCCCCATGACTTCGATTTTTCAGCTTTGGATAAGTGGCAGTCCATACAACTAGAAGAGGTTAATGATAATGATCTAGAGGAATTTGAGCATGACCTCAACTATACACCGATCGATCTAGAGGAGGAGAAAATTGAACAACAAGAAGCAGGGAAAACTCATACCGAGGAAACCAAACCCAGTGAATAGTGTTTGTGGTTACGACAAACCCCTGCCGCTTGTCCTTCTCATTTAAAACATTGCACCCTCTTTATACTAATTTTGCCACTCATACCGTTACATTTACTCTACTATCCTATCCAGCATTATTCATAGCACCGCCACTCCCCTCACCTACTTAGCTTCTAAATACTTATATGGATTTTAGTCAATGGACATCATGAATTTAATTCATTTTCATAATATGCGTAGAGAAACTCATAAAACGAAGAAATAGATTATTTAAAAATTTAAGAAAGATATGAAGAAATTTTTGTTTTTTTTTTTTACATTAAAGCTGAATTTCCAAATTGGTTTTTAAGTTGTGTTTAATTTGTTTAACTAGAGTTAAAATTAAACAAAACGAAAGTAAGAAAATAAGTTTGTTTTTTATGAGTGGTATTTAATCGCTATTTTTGTCTCGTTTATACATTATGGTACCGATTAGTCACTAGAATTTTACTGCTTATATTACGTACGTTTACACAAAAGCCTGTCGTTATTATTAGTATTAATTAGATTTTTGTTGTATTTATTACTTTTCGCTTTTTATTATAACTGCAAAGGAGTATGTAATAAATTTGCACTGAGTTGTGACTCAAATATTTCATGTTATTATTATATTAAAATTATTACCAATATTCGTCAATAATAAATATATATAAAATAGCAACAAAATTCTAGCATCTTTCTAAAGGAATGAAAGGTTATTTGTTCTGAATATTTTTTGATACAAACTACCTGTGCTGCGATTCACCATCAATGACACCTAGAAGGACTAGAAAAGTATTTTTGAAAAAAACACATTTTCAAGTTGCAATTTTGGATATAAAATAATAGCGTATTTCTCAAACTTTGTAATCATTGTGAGAAGAATGAACCAATATATATGTATTCACCACCATCTACATATTATCAGCTTGATTGAGAATCATTTTTGCAAAGAAGCTTATATAATTGTGAGTGTATGACGAATATTTATACCAATTTTCTCGCCGATGACATATGTTTGCAAGGTATTTAAAAATATGTATTAATACTAATTAGTGTATTAAAGTAATTTTTTCAGCTCGCTGCAGTGGCAGTGGAATAACCCTTTTTTACAACTCAATCCGAAAGGAAACAATTTCATCACTAGGAGAACTGACAATTTGCGTACACCTATTTCCACCAAAATGCATCATTTTCAGTCCTTTTCTTTGTCGAATTACTATTGCCGCAAAAATGAAGATAGAAAGTTGAAATCTGCTGCAAGTATTTCTTGATCGAATAAGAGCCCCAGCTTAAAAAATGGCTTTGATCTGCCCATATATAAGGCCAGAAAAGAGAAGAAACTGAGACAACGTCGAAAGATATTTTGGAAAACTTGCTAATCAAATGTATGCTATAAAAATTTTAGAGCATTACATTTCTTATAACCATTTTTTTGAGGATTGACAGAAATGAATTGAATTGAATAAATGAATGAATAAAAATGTGTAAAATGACTTATTCGGTAGTCCTGGATGTACAAAATCCCTGATGCTCATTTTGCAGCGTAACAAAAGAAACGAAATATGTATGCTTGGTGATCACTGTATCAACATATTAGTTTTATATATATTCATCAGCTACAAGAACTAATTTGATCTGAACCATTCTGGGATTACGTAAAGCGTGTTTCGCAATGTTATTGAAACTGCTTTTATTTCTCCTGAATTACAAGTTGATGATTAATTACAATCGGTTACTAATCACTTTTGCACATTTTCTTGACCAATTTGTCGTGAAAGTTTTGTTAACCCCGCCTGTAACGATTTCGTCACTTAGATAATGAGAAAAACTTGGTCACATACAAATTAAGTGACGAATTTTATATATCTTGTAATACAAACGATTTTGGTTGTTTTCTGTTCCTGATTTATTTACCTCCGTCCAGGAATCTTACTAGTACACTAATAATTTCTAAGTATTCGCTACTAATTATCCCATACCATAAACAACGCATCGCCAAAACACCAAATAGTAATTCACGTACACGCAGATATCTACAGTTTTCAGCAAATTTATATTTCCCCTTTTGTTCATGACAGTTCGCGTTTTTTGCATTTTGGTGGCGTCTGCAAGAATTTTATGCATATAAGCGCTGCTCATCACGAAGAGCAATCGTTTGTGGTGGTGCTGGCGTTTCAAATTCATTCAAATCAGCATCATAGTACAAACTGGCACGATAAGGCCGTAATTCCCAAGGAACTTGATCTTCCATGTCAGTGAGTTGAACACCCAAATCTTCCAAAGTTGGCACTTTTTCTAGGACTTTGTCGGTGACACATTCAAGTTCTAGTCGCTCCATATGTAAATTACCTATGGGTTGATTAGGGCAAATCCACTCAGTTAATTTTGTTTTGAATATAAAAGTAGGATCAAAACGCATATCGTAACGCAAGTAACCCCACCATTTCTCGTCCTTACGCATAAGTCGGTTGAACCAGTCGACCAACTCTGATAATTTATAGCGTTTAGGCCTGTAGGACAAATAGATTGCAACAAAATATTTTAACACACCAAAAAAATTGTCACACCGCATACCCTACAGCCTGATAAATTTTTCCAGCTGTATCAGGATCTTTAACGGAGTTGACTATCCCTTGAGCTACATCTGAGACGTAAACGGGTTGTTTCACCGTTCGTTCACCGCTAAACCATAATGGCGTGCCTCGAAGCTGACGACGCCATACATGAGCGTAATAGCGCAGAAATCTATCTTCAGAACCGTATATGTCTGCCGGACGTATAATGGTAGCTTTTGGGAATTCTTCAAAGACCGCCTCCTCACCTAAGCGCTTGCTGCGTAAAAATTTGCTACCTCCTGATATAATATGGCCTTCGGGCTCTGGATCAACATTTAATGCGGAAACATGTATTAAACGTTCAACACCCACTTCGCGGCAAATTCTAGACAAATGTAGATTTAAAAGCATTGGGGAACAAAATTACTAAACTTATATTTTATATCCTACCGTGCTATACGTCTCGCTCCATCTATATGCACATCTTTGAATTTGAAATTTTTCGTTTCGTATTCACGGCCAACCAGATTTATAACCACATTGGAATACTTGCAGGCCGTACGAATGGCTTTTTCGTCGCGCAAATCATAGAAATGAAACAATACTTGACCTAAATCACCACATACCTTCAAACGCATTACGTCAGATTCGTCACCACGATACGGCAGGACCATTTGGGTACCCGACTTTCCCAATTTGTTGCACACGTAACGACCAACAAATCCGCTACATCCAAAGACAGTTGCCACAATACCATTAAAACTACTTCGACCGCCAGTGCCACGTTTCATAGCACTTAGATTTGTGGTCTTGAGAGGGCGTGGCGCATCACTAGAATAATTACTTGTTCGCGAGTACAATACACTCAGTATTCCCTTAGCAGATTGGTCTTGGGTTTATACATTATATGCAAAATTAATTATTAGCAATTAAGATCTCTTTTGACAGAATCATTACATAATTTTGAAGAGAACTTCGCGGCATTATTATATTATGAAAACTTACTTGTAATAAGTACGTTACGAGTTACAATTAATGCAGCCATAATGGGTGAAGAAGCTTCAGTAGACTCTTCGCAAATTTTACCTTTCCGCTCAAAATCCCTTTTCCAAATTCTAGATTTTGCTCTTTTAAACCAAATCGTTGCAAAATGCAGACGTCAAATTTTACTAATCAAAAAAAAAAAAGGAAAACAATTAAAAGGGATGCCGTTATACAGTAATTAGTGAATTCGGCATAAAAAGTCACAACTTGCGAATTAAAGTAGCCTAGTGAAACTGAAAAGTGACAGAGAACTGGCGCAATTAAGCGTAGTGCCACTTCCAAGTTAATACTTCAACTTTGCGAACATTTTAGAAAACTTTATAAGAATTCGGAAATCATATGGTTTTGCATGTATATAAGTAGTTTATTTTAAATATTAATTATTATAAATTACTTATCTAATTTATATTTACTTTACACTAATGTACATTTTTTCATATTATGTGATTTGTAATTTTGGTTTATATCATGCATTATTTTGTATGAAATGAAAATCAAACAATAAAGACCATGCACTTTAAAGTTCATATATGTTCATCAAATTGTTTTATTAGCGAGTGTTGAATAATAGCTTCCAATGTATGGATCAGAAATATACTACATCAATTCCTGAGCAGTAATCAATAAACAAGCTTATTTACTTTTATATTAGCTTTTTTATTGCTATTTTTTTTGTAAATTTGTTGCTTATGTTTACGTTGATTTCTTAGTTTTGGGTTCTAAGCTCATATGCTTCTGATTACATTTTCCTGTAATGGTAGTGCAGCTACATATTGTGTTCAACTTGAGAGTTTTTAACCCGAAAACGAAAATGACAGCACATTGTGTCAGCCTCCTAAGTCTCTCAAGCCTACTTTTAACAAAAATTAATTCATATAAGATCAATTTGAGTATTATTTATGACCAAATGAATCTTACGGCATTCTGACTCCTAACTGACTCTCAAATAGTAGTATAAGTTTTGTTTTTGTTAGCTATTAACTGGTAAAAGAAACCAAAGGAAATTACTGACGACAAAAATCATATGGTTTAATAAATGAAATAGGGAAAATTTTTAGAATTTATATGTGTTGCAAATTGTTTACTTTAAAAATTAAACATATTAATCGATAACAACAGATTGAGACACCAAATACACGATTCATTAATTATGCAGATTTCTATAATAAAGTTATTCATTCAAGTATAAATTCTTATGAGACGCTTTTCCTTGCACATTTTCTTGCCAAAACAATGTTATGGTTCATTCACAACAGTCAATCGGGTCAATTACAATGATATAATTGGAAATTAGAATGTTTCATGTTATCGAATAGCGAACAATTTAACTTCTAATTAAAAATATCTGTTATAAAATCTATTTGTTAGCGTACTGCTATTTTAAATGCACACATTGAAAACTGTTTTAAATTCAATGGATCCAACATTCATCTCTTACCGAACGTTCTTCATATAATCGATCGATCTCTTAACTATATAGGTTATGGTTAAGGTTTGGACGAAATTGAATTTTCAATGAAAACTGAATACTCTGGTAATTTGTTTGACTTTAGAAGGAATAATTTGGAATATGGCAACGCCAATTGCTACGCTATGTTACCACAGAAAGGCGGGCGCAATAATTAGACGCGGTTTTGAAATAGTTGGAACGGGAAAATATAAATTTAAGCTTCGAAATATATAATTGGGCAATGAATCCAAAAAAATATGCTGATCCTTGTTTGGAAAGTCATTTTATGGGGCACACGCAATGCGTAACACAGGTACGCTTCAATCCCGACGACGGCAATAAAATCGCCAGCAGCTCACTGGGTAAGTTTTGATAGATTCGTGGTCAAGTTTAAAATTTCTTCTTTAAAGATACCACGGTTATCTTATGGGATTTAAAACAAACCGCCCGTTGCATACGTTTTTCGGCTCATGTTGAAAGTGTTTATGGTGTTAGCTGGTGTCCAAAATCAAATTTGGTGGCCTCCTGCTCTCATGATCGGACTATTAAGATTTGGGAGCCTAAACTTCGTGGCGTTTCCGGAGAATTTTTGGCGCATGCCAAACCTGTACGTTCGGTAGACTTTCATCCTACCGGTACTATGGTGGTGACGTCCTCCGATGATAAATCGTTAAAACTATGGCGCGTAACTCAACGCAAATTTCTCACTTCGTTTGCTGGCCACACAAATTGGGTACGCTCTGCTAAGTTTAGTCCAAACGGCCAGCTAGTGGCATCTTGCGGCGATGACAAGTCTTTGCGTATATTTGATATAAATTCCGGTGAATGTGTATGCTGTTTTACGGAGGAACGTGGTATGGGGCGGCAATTAGCTTGGCACCCGGATGGTAATATGGTGGCTGTGGCTTTAAGTTGTAATCGTGTTAAGATATTTGATTTGGCCGCACAAGAATTGATACAGCTGTACCAAGTGCATAGTGCACCTGTTAACGATTTAGCCTTTCATCCCAATGGCAAATTTATGCTTACTGGCAGTGATGATGAAACTATGAAAATATTGGATTTATTGGAAGGTAGGCCTATTTACACTTTAACTGGCCACAGTGGCAGAGTGACGACAGTAGCCTTCAATCATGACGGCTCAGGGTTTGCATCTGCCGGTTCTGATAAACAAGTTAGTTAAAGTTGCCTTATATAAATCATAATTGGTACAAGCCTTTTCATTTTAGTTGCTTGTTTGGAAATCCAATTTGCATACTTATGATTCTTCCCTGTTCGACGAAAATAGACAAAAAGAATTTTTAGCACAACAACGTCTACCTGATCCCGGCGAGGAAGCGTCCGGTGGCGTGGGAATTTCCACTATCTCCAATTCAAAGGACCAATCTGTGTTGATTGGTTTTCGTAAATCTACCGCTTATAGAGCCTGTGACGAAAACTTCCAGTACACAGTACAAACAGATTCTTCTCGAACACGGTCAACCAACTCCAGTACCACCAACACAAAAACTACTACTACATCTAATACTTCTGTCCACAGCATATCTTCTATACTGCATTTACCTAAAAATAAAAGCTGCCTTAATCCTGATGATGAAACCATCGAAAACGAAAAACCAGACTGTAGCACTGGTAGATATTTTTAAACAAACAAAATGGCATTCTTTGAAAGATAAGTTTTAATGAATTATATTTTGTATTAGAATAAAACTATATTAGCAACCGAGTGTAATAAAGCACTTCTCTGGAAAGCACAGAAAGATTAGCCAACAACGGATTTTGTGGTTTGGTTTCGAACATTTATGAATAGACGACTAGTGTTTTATGAGATAAAATATATTTCTTGTGAGATTCTAATATAAATTCCCACGTTTCTCCATCACCGCTAGAGATAATCTCGTCTATCATCACATATAGCAACTTTAAAAATGGGCGTACCTCGGGAAATGTCCGCATTGGACCAAAAGTTGAGTCGATCTATGAAAGCAGCTATTCGTCCTCTTAAAAATTTGTTGACCACATTAACCCAACATTCAGATTAAGGATTAATAATAGATTCGTGAGTATGTTGTTTGAAAAAGGTTTCGAGGGATGACACTGTGGAGTTTCTCCCGGCTCAAGGAGGGGTCGAAGGTTTCTTTTAAGAAAAGGAGTGTTTTTTGTGGTATGTCTATCGTTCTCTTATACAACAAAGCTGGGAAACCGCGTGTATCAAATCCCGTTTTGCACCCAGGTGCATGAGACGTCTCTAAATATTGCATCCAAATGCATGTCAACTAAAAGAGGACCTGGCTGCCATTGATATCGTATTGCACTGTTTGAATAACCGTGTCACCCATATGGAACAAAGAGTCTTGAATCGATTTCACGATGTTCTAATTGTTGGTGAATTTGTTTGAAAATGAAACAATTTCTGTTCGTTGACTGCTTTCATGTAAATAAGTGTTTATTTAAATTGGAAACTTTCAAAAAAGATTATCGTTTTATGTAATTCGTGTATTCATTTACATATAAATACATATACGTACATATGCCGTATATATTATATACTAACAAAATTTATTTTAAAATTGTGTATTTTTAATTTTTTTTTTAGATTTAAATTTATGTATTGTGTGTTCTAATATTTAAAAATTATGTACCCACCACCGATTGTTATCGACGCCCTAATTTTCCCTCACCCCGTTCTAAACTATAAATTAGGAAAAGATCCCCCTTATTCAAGATAAGTATCTGAATATCAGAAAGCCGAAACTTATCGCTTGAAAATAATTTCTTTTAGAAAACCGATTGTGATCTGACTGTAAATACACAAAACGTGAACAACCGCATTCGGACAAAAGCATTTATCAAATTCAGCTCAAATCCCCCACTTAGAATTGAAAATCACGCAAACTTCAACTTCGTGGTGAGTTCGCCGAAGGCGAATATAACTGTGCTTATTTATATCTATTATTATTTATTAAAAAGTTAATTAACACTAGAACTACACAGTACATCATCTTGACGTGATCGTAAAGAAAGCGGTTGTAGACCGTATAATGTCCTGAAATTTTGTGGTTACTTCTATATACGTGACAAGACCTTTAAATACCTATGATCACTTTTTTCCTACCCAGTCTAGTTTTCGAGATGATTATGACATATATCTATGTCTGCCAAAAAGGGATAATTTTGATACCCCATTTTCGTCGGCTTGCCACAGTCGCAAAAATGAAGGTAGGAAGCTGAAATTTGGCACAAACATTTCTTAGTCGATTAAGAATCCGATGCCAAAAGTAGATATATGTACGATGTCGGTGGTTCTAGTGTTAGGAAATGAATGCTATAATTATTGTTTTGGATTAGTGTAAACTACATAAGATGTCATAAAATATTGGCAAAGTAGATTTTTTCTTTGCTATTCCTACTCTAGGTATCTTGATTTTAAAGTATGCGCGATTTCTTTACTTTAAACCAAAATTTCTCCTCCAATGCACTGAAAATTGATCCATTATTTTCCATGCATGTTAAACAAATTTTTCTGATCTAAAATTAGTACATATAAGAAATCGTAATAACAACAGTTTTTCGCATTTTCAAACATGATTGACTTTCTGTCTCCGCTGAATATTAAAATTAAATGTAAAAAAGGGTGTTTTAAGGTATTCAAAATAAAAAGTGGTAATATATAATTAAAAATTAAATACTTGTAGATCGGTATAGATTTATTTAAACTTCCAATTTCAATTTAGCAATTTTCCGGAATTTGCAAAAAAGCTCATTTCATTCTTTCTGACCGACATATTGGGTTGCTTTGCCGGTCTTTTTAATAGTATCCAGCAATTCGTCACCGGTTAAATTTGATGTAACCAAAACGGTTTTTTCATCCAAATCAATATTGACTTTTTCCACTCTATCTGTGATTAGGAAAAAATTTTAAAAATTAATATTTTATCAAGATGTTGACATACTGAACCACAATCCAATCAATCACACAAGTCTAATAAAGTTTATAAGATATCAAATGCTACCAGGTAAGCGAGACAAGTAATGAGACGTTTTGCTAAGAAGTTATTGAAAACCATGAAGTCAGAGATTCTTAATTACGACGGATCTTTCACCATGTAGTAAAAAGGTTGCAGATTTATTTTCTTTCCGTAAATTGAATAATTTTTACGCAATAATTTGTCCATGATTATGTTTGACTGTTGAGCATGTTGCTCTAATTATGTTGCTTCGCGTATTAAGTGGACGTATCTATGTTATACTTCGGCAATGTTATGGAAATGCTGTTGTACAAAGTAGGTTACATTTTTAGGAGTAAAATGCTTTTGCTACCATGACATCTTACGATATCAAAACATGTTATTACAACGAATACATATTCAGTGTCTACCTTTTTTTACTAGAAGATAATAAAGTTAACAAGTGGTAACTATCAAAATATTGAGGCCTAACCCGTACAGGTTGTTTTTTAACAAATTTTGATAAATTTAAAAGAAACTTTTACTAGGACGTGTCTTTGAGGAATATTAAAAAAGCATGAATGAAGCAACTTGCGTTATGTAAATGTAAACTAAACAGATTCACTAAGATGAAAAAAAAAGAAAGGGATTTCGTATCCTTATCACATTCAACTGCGCAAATATTGCACTTAGAATGATACTAAGTACATTAGCAAAATTTTAACAAAAAGTTGGCTTGGAACCCCATTCAGTCAGGAAGAATCCGCTTAAAACACCATAAAGAATGCCGCATTTCGCCTAACATTCACCGCTTGTTGCTACTTTGAAGGCAAAGTATTTAACAGGGCAGAGAATATAAAGGATACAAATATACTAGTAGTGTGTCTATACACTATACACTACACGTAAACTCCCAGAACAGTTTGTTTGCTTGGTTTAATAAATGACATTAATGTAACAAAGAAAGAGTAGATTTCAACAATTTTTCTAATGCTTAAACTTCTATAAAATACTCTTTTTTCAACATTAAATTAACGAAAAATTTTCAACAATTCTTTGGATTTCTAGCCAGTAACGGCATTTATTCATCTCACGGGAACACGAACCAGCACAACCCGATTGAGGTTAAAAGTGACAATAATTGATATATATGAAGTATATATCACAAATACAAAATTTTTCCATTTTGTATTAACCATTTCTTTGCAACGTTTTGTCCAATTTTTTCATGACCAATTGACCTACTCAAATGAACAAAAACGACGTTACGTTATTCAGCGTGAGTAAGACAATAGCGTATTAGAATATTTTCAAACTCTTAAGATTTCGTTTGTGTGTAGGCAAATGTATGTTATCTACTTTATCTCATAATGTGATTTTTCGCAAAGTGATATAAAATATATTAGAAAAAAAAAAAAAAACGAAAAAGATTGTCACTTTCTCTCGTTTTGAAAGAATTGTCAATTTATACATATCTTGTATGATAGGCGTTTATTTATATATTGAAGATTTTGTGATATGAGAAGAATTACGAAGCACTGATAAAATGAGACTTTTGGAGAATGTATATCTCCGGCGTATTAGATATGTCATACATTTATAGAAATGGACTTTTATATATAATTTCATGTTTATGACACGGAAAACGTTTAAGCAATATTCTTGTTGTAACATTTCCTCCGTTTGCGAAAAACCCACTAATTTTTTAAATCAATACTTACCACCCAATTTTCCTAGCACTTTCTCTACGGATGCGGCACATCCGCTACAAGTCATTTCGACCTTAAATTCATGAACCTTAAAAAAATTGAAAAGTATGAACAGTCAAATTTCTTGTAGTTATAAAAACACCTACGGGCATATTGCTTCTCAGCGACGATCCCTGCGATTGAACTTGTAAATAAAGTTGCGGTAAGTTCAACAGTTTGAAGCCTTTTATATGATAATTTAAAAAAAGATACGAAAGATCTATCTATGTGAAGCTTGAGTTGCAATGAAATTGATTTTTAGCCCGATATAAAATTGAACTAGCCTGCTTTACTTAGTATATATGAATCTACAATTAACTCAATTCGTTCAATATGCAAAAAACTTGGCTCCACTTCCAGTACATAGAGAAACCAGATTGTATAATTTTTGAATTACTTTAAATTTGAAAATATAATTTAGCTGCACTTTTACTTTTGCACAATAACAATTGTAAATCTGTTTAAAAAAGGAGGCTTGAATTTTTTCCGCTTTTCCTAGGTTCAATAAAGCTTGCTAATCCTTTCAGAGAAAACACATTTATGAACAACAGTACTATTCAAATTTAGGTAGTACCTATATTGTAAAGTATTTGATCAAGGTATACATACAGATATAGTTACGCCTTGCAGATTATAGATTATAAATTATGAACAGCTTTAAGGGTCAATCGCTCGCGTTTTAATGCGGAGTGGTAACGAGTTCCGTAACCTTACAGTGTTAACAAAGAATGACTTTGATAGTCATGTAGGATTAAATTCATAGTCTGTTCAGGATTAGCAAACAACGTTTTCTCATATAAATACGCTGGTGTTCGAGTGCAGATGAGCTTATGAAGAAAGACTATATTTCTGATTTTAAAGTACGTTTAAAGACCAGAGTCCAAAATCTTGAGCGTAAACCGCGGCATTCTTTCATATGTGTGTTTATTAAAAACATATCAAATACACTTATTAATTGCAGCTGGCAATTTATTGCTACAAATGCAATTTTAACTAATATACGTTCGCACCACACGATATGAGTGGCTTGATGTGACATGCAATCAGTCTCAATTTAGTGACATAAGATGAATAGAGCCACAATGTAATGGATACGCCTTATCGTAAAATTAACATAGTCTTGTGCAATCAAGCAAGAGTTGAGTCTGGCCCCAAGGTTGGAGACCGCATTAACAAACTTAATCTCTTCATCAAGCGCCTTAACAGGTGGTAAAGAATCGGAATCGTTACTGACCGGCGAAATAGTATTGACTTCAACTCTACTAGTCTTCCACTTTAAATTATCAGAATTAAACCAGAGAGTATTGTGACCCAAATCTTCGTTAATATGCCGAACCAGTTCACCCACCATTTCGCACGGGAACTGCAGCAAATAGGTAAGTGGGACATTTATTTCTACATGCAACCATTGCGTTTATAAAGATACAAAAAAGATAGGCCCGAGAATATAGTCAAGAACCCCTTGTCATATTTTAGGCGATTATCCTCTACAATTTTAAGCACAGCAGTGTGGCCGGCGGTTATCATAAAGCAAATTTTTCGTGTGTAAGTATAGCCTAAACTAACCAGTTATTAACCGGTCAAGGGTTTTCGACAGAGCAGAAGGAATAATAATTCGATGGAAGTCTTCAGGAAGAACTGACGAGAGCTTTTTTCCAATGGGGTTAAGTAATGCCATTTTCTAGCAGCTTATTATGGTATGATTTAAAACAGGACTCAATGGTGGAGAAATTAATTTTAAAAACTTAATACAGATATTGTCATGTCCGACAGCGTTGCACTTGATATCTTGCACAGATTACCATAGCTTCTCATTTTAGAAAGCCGTAAATTAAAACACTTCACGGTGTTGATACAATGCCTTAGGGTTTACATGTACAGAGCAATTGAAAAATCTTCGATTGTCGATCAAAAAGTGTTCGTTTAATCTGCGATTGTCGATCAAAAAGTGTTCGTTTAATCTATTAGGACAAAAGTCATAGGGTTATGGAGTCTTTCTGACGCTAATTTCCCGCAGATTCTTGGAGAGACCTTTGGAAGGAAGAACTGCGTCAAATTTCTCAAAGTTATAGCTACGCTTCGTACACGGTGTTATATTATGCACCCTATTTCTATACCTGCGAAACGTTTCCAAGTTACATGCATAGGGGCAATGTTTCCAATTTCTATATGCTCCGTTACGAAGTCTGATTGTACTTCCAACTTCAGCAGAAAACCAAGGAGGCTTAAAAGGACGAACGTTACACGTTTTCAATGATGCGTGATCTTTGAAAAGGACACATATACGATGCACTAAGTAAACTACCTTATCATTCACATCAGCTGTATATGAACTGTTATCCCAACTAATTCTACAGGAAGTATCCCAGCCGTTTCATATTAACTGGATTAAAGTCTCTATAGGCAAAAGACACCAGTTTACCAGTATTCTGATTAATATCAATACTCATAAGGAGAAAGAATATCTCATGGTCAGATATTCCGGCCAGGTGGAATTGATCATAATGTGCAACCAACGAGTTGCTAGGGACACAAACTATATCTAAAAGAGCTGGTCTGCAACGAGGAACAAACTGTGAGGGCCAGGTCTCGATCCCATCGGTGATATTGGTTCACGCATTTGAGCCAGACTTGAGCCATGTCTCTGTCATACAAGCAACATCCGCTTCTAAAGTAAGCAACAAGTAATTAAAGTAATCAATTTTCAGATTATTGAAGCTACGCGTGGTAAAGTGGCAAAACTTAAATCTTTTGCGCGTTTCGTTAACAATTTTCAAATCAGTCTCTACGTTAATACCCTAAGTATGTAAATGTTGCTCATTCATCCCATCCAACCATCTATTTAGCTAACTTTAGTTTGGGACAATCCGGACGTAGTTTGCTTAACATGGAATGATTAGCATCAAAATGTAACTTCAATTGCAAATTTGGCCTGATACAGTTAATGCTCGTTCTTTATCGCTTCCCTTCGAATTATGGCTATCATGACACTTATAACCAACATTATAGTTTTTGCAGTTCTTGGCATAATGATAAGAAACCCTACGTTCGTAGTATACAACTTCATCCCCTTCGAAAACACGGCGTTCGAACCAGCAGACAACGCACCTGCAGTCAAGGTCTTAGAAAACAATGCACTGTCAATCTGTACAACGGTACGACAATATGGCCTGTTTCGTTTAGAAATTGTAAATGTGCTGTCGCTTAAATGAGGATTCTGGCTCCGTTGCTTCTCGAGAAGGTCGGTCCTTCTACTTATGATTAAAACTCGAAAATCAAAGATTCAGCTTACTGGGAATAACGATGTCATACTCATTAGGCATGGCAATCTATAATAACTTCGGCATTTTTCCCACAGCAATCAATTGCCGTCATGCTATTGTTTGTGCAATGAACCGTCTAATCTTTAATTTTCTTGGATCGGAATTTTTATTCAGAGGACTTCCTTTATTTTACTCCGCTATTTTTTCTTCAACGTCATTATCAAAACGATTATTGACGATCTCAACAAAGGACTCCCTCTATTCAATTTCACCCGCCAACAGAGTCAAATTTTTAACTCCTTCAATATGCCTTTTAGCTGCTTCGTTCGGCTTGCTGCCACGCGCATTACGTTGCTCGACGATTATACTGACACTCTTCAGTTTCTGCTTCAATTCTCTTTCCAACCTTGACCTCATTTCAATGCATTTTGGAAATCATCCATGTATCCTTGTTCAAAGTATCATAGATCTCTTTTAGAAACAAATCAGCGTTCTGAATGTAGATTAGGCAACCAGGACGCGTAAACCGCACAAAACTATCACTCTCAACAACGTTCAACGAACACTGGACTCTAATCTACTGCAACTAATCTGGTTTGATAAACTTTGCCGCACATCCCTTGGCAACTAACACCATTATCACCACCCACAGATTTGCGACATTTGGCACACGCCTCCATATGAAGTACCTAATGAAGTATAGTCGACACGACCGGCAACAACCAACAGGTAACACTTAACTGGCGATTCACAAAACCACCGTAATGCAAGATAATACGAGTGAACCATCGACAGGCAAACAATCAAGCAAAAAACTTTTGCTTTTGTTCTTTTGTTAATTAATACTCATAATAATCTGAACATATCCAGAGTTACCAATTTACTTACTTATTACTAACTAAACTTGTATTTTCGTACATTGTGTAATAAACTATCTGTGCTAATCTGCTAATTTGTGTACAAACAAAAATAGAAGACTGATGTGTTTATATACGCAGCAAAATATTTATGTAGTTACTAGAATTAATTGAGCACCTCTTTCGTCTTAACAACCGCTTATGATAGGTGTTTAAACATTACTAAGTAAATATAAATTCTCTGTTATTTTAGTTAAAGTAAGTGATGTCCATCACCACAGGAAATCTAATTACATCTCCTTATGTAAATTTAACACAGAGGCTTAGTGGAGTTTATTACTCTAACTGCATTTTTCCAATTTTGCAATTCTGATTCCAAATAAAAAGTTTTGAGCATAGTTAAGATATCAGCAAAAAGCACAGCAAGTCGGTGTTGTTATCTTATTTTAACCTGAATATCTTCGCTTCACGTAGGTTGGCGATTTTATGAATAAAAAAATAATATATGCTTTGCATAGACATCTGTTAATCATTTCGACCAGTTCAGATTACTCAAAATTCAAATTTAATTGTCGATTTGAAAAATATAAGTAGACTTTTGGCTCATTGTAAATCTTTCAAATACAGCAAAATTCGGAAAAATATTTCGTCTTATTTGAAAAGGAAAATTTTTTAAAAATTCAAAATTTTCAGAAATTTTTTTTTTCTTAACAGATTAACACAGCAAAAGCTTTATAAAATGGTTTGTGTGGTTGAAGATGAACTTGGTACCGTACAAGATCCCTTAACCGGTAAAGCCTTGAAAGTACGACGTTTCACGATGACAAACTGCCACCAGTTATCAGTTTCCGTCATTACTAGAGGGGCTACTGTTACAAGTATAAAGTTTCCTGATAAACGAGGTCAAATTGATGACGTATGTTTGGGTTTTGATGATGTACAAGGCTACGTGAGTAATCGGAAATCATACATGGGTGCTATACTGGGTCGAGTAGCAAATCGTATTAGCAATGGAAAGTTTGAAATGGCTTGTAGTGAAGTCTGCGTTTCAAAAAACCTCTCTAATAAACATCAATTGCATGGCGGTTTTGTTGGTCTGGATAGCGTAGTCTGGGAAGTGTGTAAAGTGCGTTCGAATGGTTTAGATCTGACGCATTGCAACCCAAGTGGTCACGAAGGTTACCCTGGCGAATTAACAGTTATTGTTAGTTTTACTTTAGATGATAGTAACAGCTTTCGGATTTGCATAGAAGCTGAAAGTACCGATTGCACCCCCGTTAACATAAGTAACAACATTCATTTTAATTTAGCCGGCCATGCTGCCGGCAAAGAATCGTTATATGAACATTCTGTACTTATTAAAGCCGACAAAGTAGTGGATACCGACAATGATCAAATACCGACTGGTATGTTAATGCCAGTCAAAAATACTCCATATGATGTAAGAAAGTTTACCAATTTGGGTAAAAGTATTAAGAAGTTTAGGAATTGTCCCATCACCGGCTTTGACAAAAGCTTCTGCGTTGACGTAAGGCCAGGTAATCCCGAAACTATAGCCAAAATTGTGCATCCTTATTCTGGCCGTTGGTTAGAAGTGATAACAAATCAACCGACTGTTGTATTTTATACTGCTAACAATCTGCCCAATATGGACGCAACGGAATACCCGGTTATTGGGAAAGATGGCGCTATTTATGAGAAGCATGGGGCTTTTTCCTTTCAAACTCAACAGTATCCGGATGCCATGAACCATAAAACGTTCCCGGATGTTATATTAAAGCCATGTGATAAATATTACCATGAAGTCACCTTTAAATTTGGTGCCTGTAAAAATTGTTTAAAGAAATAAGACATTTTAAAGACCTGAGTATATCCCAGCTGATAAACATTGTAACAATTTCAACTTAAACCGCAAAAAAAAATTGAAAAATTTGCAACGAAAAATTAAAAATATTCTAGCAACGTACATTTAATTTATAATGTATTTTTTGCTTAGCTGTAACAGCTTTTCTTTTCAATAATCATGTAACTAGAAAGAATTGTTATATTTGTTCGTTTATTTTAATTTTATGTGTAAGCCACTTCGATTATTTTGTACAAGTGCTATCTCCCGTAAAAGAGATAGCACTTGCTTGCACAAGTTTTTTTTAAAGAATATTTGGCCTCGGCTTGTTCCAAGAAACATGACTTTCTCATTTACGCAGTTATGCGTTTGTCATTTATAATTTTGGAGTTGCTAATTTTTACTGACGGTTCGGCATTTTCGAAGATAATCGACGCCAAGTTTTGTTCTATCAGTAAAATATCAAGACTGAGATGGTTCAAAAATGAAATGATATAGGGGATTAACATAATGAGGCATCATTTTCGTTTTCGGGTTGAAAATTCCCAAGTGATAAACACAACAGATAACCGTACTACTATATTGTTTTGCAGAAAAATGTAGAGAAAAACATATGGCTGTCGACACAAAAACAGAGAAATCTACGTAACCACAAACAAATTTTCAAAATCTGCTTAAAATTTATTGCACAGTAGAGAGCATTTTTGTGTATTACTTAATCCATAATTTGGAAGTTACCATTTATGATTCTCTAATAGAACAATTTCAAGTTTAAAATAAGTGAACTTTATTGCTTGTTTTTTGCAGAGTACTGCATAGTATAAACCAAAATTGCAAACCACATAATATGAAAAAAATGAACATTAGTGTAAGGTAAACATACATTAGATAAATAATTTCTAAATTTAAAATAAATTGCTTATATATATTATGTGCGTTGTTTTCTTTTTGTTTTATTTTAAATTCACATACAAGACCATATGATTTGTGAGTTTTTATAAAGTTTCGCAAAAAATCGGCAAATTTGGAGTCCCAACCCGAAAGAAGGAATAACGCCTTATTGTGTTAGACCCCTTTGTCCCTCCTAAAAATGTGATTCAACAGAAGTTGCAGTCAAATACATTGTTTACTATATATTTTAGAAAACTACTTTTTGAATCGCTTTGCCGCATATTCCAATTTCTACGAGTATTATTATCTCCGCAGAGCTAAATTGGGATATTACAAAATTTTGCATTATTACGGAAAAGTACCCTTTAGAATACTGAAATAGTTATTCCGCCATTTTTAAAGATTTAGTGTCTACAAATGGCAAATCTTCTCCGCGGTATTGCCTTTTTTACTTCTTGTGGCTTTGAATTCTGAAAGGATGGCACCACTGCGCTGTGTACATTTGATAAACAACACGTATTTACCAAATTGTTCATATTTTAACAATAGGCAGACTAAATACTACGAAGCATTTTTGAAAAAAATGACGGTTATTGCTGGAGGCCACGGCGAACTTAATCCTAATAGTAATTGGCTCGGAGCTCGTGGTACGTGGCTCGCATATTTCTTGGGAGTTTTATCAGCTCACTTAATATTGTTATCGGTGCCATTTATAACAATACCTATGGCTTGGACGTTAACTAATCTAATGCATAACGCGGTAAGGACGAAGGGAGGTTATCCCATCAGTACGTATAATCCTTGTTTTTCGTTTTATAGGCTCATTTGTATTTTCTGCACATAATAAAAGGGGCTCCTTGGTATTCAATTGAAAATGATACCAGGCGTCGTTTAACACACTGGGAACAAATAGATGACGGCGAACAATTTACATCGACACGAAAATTTCTGACAGCTGTACCAATTGTTTTGTAAGTTATTATCTATCTTAATATGATATGAATTAATGTCAGTTGTTTCTGTTATAGGTTCTTGCTTACCTGTCTATATACTCGCAATGATAATGAGCATTTTATTGCCAATTTTATCTCATTGGTTATTGTGACGCTACCAAAATTGCCGCAGTTCCATGGTGTGCGTTTATTTAATATTAACAAATATTAATAAACTATAACCAACGGAATGTAAAAAAATGCGAAAAATATGAACTGAGCAGTATCAGAATAATTAAGTTATGCCGCAAAACATTTTTTTTCAAAAAGATCTTTTTTGTGCGCTTGCGTTATGTGTGCGAATTGTTACCTGTTTTTTATATATTATCCAAATTTGTATGGTTTTATTGTAGCAACTATTGCAATTTGATTTTTGAATGTTAACCACGATTTTAAAACCGAAACTTTTTTAATGATGTAAACAAGAAAATTTGATAATTTTTTTAAGAATTAGTTCAAATTAATGATTCATTAATTTTAAGTAACTTTGCAAATCAGCCCGAACAAGTATAACATATAGAAGTCATTATCCCTATGACGTTAATTTTTTTAATCATCATAAATAATGGAATCTGTGGCGTTATAAACTGCTAAAATTTTCTACGAGACTTTCTTCGTTATTGTAATCATTATTATTAATGATTTAGTCGGAGAACTCAATTCTAAGCCTGAAGTCTTAAAGTGCTAGTATTTTTATTGAAAGTTTGTTAAATCGTATAGTTTTGTGTCATTTTTCACATACTTGTGGCGTACGTTTTTGTGGAAGCCGTGTGCCAAATGAAGTATTTCATTTTTTATAAATTTCATATACTTGTTGTGCGTTGACTGTTGTTAAACAGTTTAGCACGTCTATTTTACGTTAGCTAGCGTCTAAGGCTAACGGCATTAATGAGCACTCTACCGCACTTGATATTTGAAATCACATGGAGTTGTTAGTCGAGACCCTTTGCCTACTAAAGTGGATCATTTCTTTTCATTACTTTCCATATCCATCTATATAGCATTAATTGTTTTTGATCGCAGTTGTGCCCGTATATGGAGCGTCGGTAGAATCGCTTATCAAATATATAAAAATATGTTTCAAAATATATTGAAACGTTGTCATTGTTAATTCACGAGGCTGTAACATGCGTTGTACTTTCAAAATCGTATCTAGTCCATTCTTATTTTCGATTTGGATCGCATCCCAATCACCGCACATGGAAAATCTCATTGTTGTGAAGGTCACCACTTACGGAAGTGCTTACCTTGTTATTCAGATGGATTTAGTACAATTTTTTTTTTGAGACGTGATGAAAGAACTTGATTCCGTTTACTGATCATGGCCGCTTACCCAGATAAGGGGCTGACACAATAAAGCGCCGTTCGCGTTTTCGGGTTAAAAATGCCCAAGCTGTTAACACAATGGGCATGTGCGCTACCATATTGTTTTGCAGGAAAATGTAAACAAAAACGAATGGATTTAGGACCAATAATAAAGATATCAACGTAAACATAAGCAACAACTTCATGAAAAATAACAATAAGGAGGTTAATAAAAAAGTAAACAAGAGTTTTATTTATTATACATATATGATTAGTGATAAAGAAGATTTGCAAGGCTAAAGATAAATATTGTTACGAACTTCGCTTTTCTCGATACGGTCCATGCCACTAAATCGTGGATATTCTTCTCAAGAGAAATGCACTTAAATATTCTTTTAACTTCAAGTTTCTTTATTTGCAATCTATTTCTTTAAAGATAGGATTATTTACATTTTACTTTGGCAAGACTCTCGACTTCTCAACTCTAGTGTTCTTTTTTGACTCAAATGTTCTCCTACGACTAACTCTGCCTTCCGCAAATATTCTATTTGTATACATTTTTACAATTGCGGGATTTGGGATTTCCGTAACAATATCATCTGCAAATTCGAAACCCATCTTTCAAATCTTTTTTTTGCCTTTTTCTCATAAACTACAATAGGTATAAGATAAAAGTGTTTGCGTATATATTATAGATCGTCCTATGGTGCTTATACAAAAAATTAGAAATATACATGGGGTTTATTAGTGTTAGAAAATATTGATATTTAATTTGTTTCGTTTTTTCTCTACTTTAGTTTTTAGAGTATTTTAAGATGAAGGAGGTGGGTGTTAAAGTTCGAAATAAAATTGAAAGTTTTCGGAGATTTCTAAATGGGAAATTCAATAGACTGACACGCCCTTACTTGGCAATGTGTTTTGCAATGTGTAACAATTTTTTTAATTGCTCCGCCCGAGTTTTTAGTTTTTTAAATATAACCAAAATAGGTTAGCAAAATGTGCTGTTGCTACCTGCTGTGTTTGTATGTATACCGTTTCAGGTTATGAAAAGTACGACAATACATCATTTTGTCAAAATGTGGCACTGTTTTGTATCAGTTTTCTAGGATGGTGTGGAGGATCTTGTCTCTTTAGCATAATTGAGTTTCTTTATCATTTTCTTTGTAACGCGTACGTTGATTGATGGCGTTCTATTTTTACCTTTACACAGAAGAAGGCTAATGAAAGTTTTGTATGCATGGAAAATGGATCTATCGATCTATGTCGACATTTTCAATATTAGGCAATTGAAAACCAGACAGATTATCCACAATAGTTAGGAAACAATGTCCAGACTAGGTTAAAAATTTAAATATGTTTGTGTTAATTAAATTTTATCGTGTTAATGCAAAAGCACCGAATTACAAAATTGGAATTGCTATTTAGTTATGGTTTAAAGTTTTATTTGCTATTCTCATTTTTGTTGGGGAAAACAAGTACCCATTTATGGCGCGTGATCTGTGTCGTGCAGCTGGCAGAAGCTGGAATAGGTAATGGTAATTTAAAAATAGGTAGTAAGGTGATGGTAAAAAGGAATTCAGGCAAAATATTTGCGGAAGGCAAAGGCAGTCGAAAAGTCAGTCAAGGATGTCGGTTCAAGAGCGTTGAATTGCTATATTCGAACAAAAAAGACCAGAGCGAGAATTGAAGCGTTGTAAATATAAGTTCCTGTGAATAAATCTCCTAAGAATTGTAAACAAAGTCTTCACTACTCTCAAAGTCACAATTCAGCGGTACGAACTTAATTTCAAAAGCGCTTGAATAGAAAAACGTAAAGCTAAAGAAAGACGGTTCACGTTACAATATATTATTTTTATGTAAATGCATAATTATCGCCAAAGCCCTTATATTGGGGGACACAAATATCAGCGTAGTCTATGTTTAGCAATCTTAATTTACTTGTCAAAGATTTTATGATTTTTTATGAAGAAAGACGGTTTACGTTACAATATATTATTTTTATGTAAATGCATAACTATCGGCAAAACCTTTATATTGGGGGACACAAATATCAGCGTAGTCTAAGTTTAGCAATCTTAATTTATTTGTCAAAGATTTTATGATTTTCCTGTTTCCGCCTTCATAACAAACCATAGGCCATAGTTTTCGTCGCTGTAGAAGGGCTTGCTTTCGTGAGACCCCCTATATATTGTGCGGTCTAAAAAATAGATCTATGTGATACAAATTCTCTATGATTGATTCGCTAAGGACAAATTTTCATTATAAAATTTTAAAATCTGACCTTTTTGGCATATAAAGGTTTATTTATATAGAACCCTTATATTTATTTGAATTCAAAAATGTATATATTTGTGTAAATTCTGTAAGGTTAAAATTAACCTTACCGTAAAAATTTACATCAAATTATTATGAACGAATTTTCATCAAGAGTATTGAAAAGTAGGCCTTTTTACCATATAAAGATTCAATTTTCTCAGTAACAGTTATATGACGAGAGGTTCAAAAAATTAGTTCATCTCACCCAATGTTAGCAATATTTGTCACAAAATTTTAAAATTACAATATTTTTTCTTATAACAACTTACTAAAATAAGCGGTCCGAAAAGTTATCGAATCCGAAACATTTTCCGTAGCTTTGGCGCGTTAGTCAAAACACGCCTGTTTACCAAATTTCATCAAAATATCTCGAAAATTAGGACCTACAAATTGGACACAGAAATAAATACACAGACGGAGGGAATATTTTCAAATCATATTTCTTAAATCCTTCTAGGTATTACAACCGCCCGCACATACATAATATATCCTGTAACATAAGTGGTGTAAAGTATAAAAAGTTATGAAAAATCCATCTACAATATATATGGGGAAACTGCCATGTGAAATAAATTAGTGATATGCTGGTAAAGTAATAGGTAGGTAAGATAATAGGTACAACTGTGGTTGATAAGCGATATAAAAATTTTTTCTTTGTTATCATACGCTTTAAAAAAGAGGCTTGAAACTTTTGGAGATATAATAAGAGTTAGAAAAATGCCGTTCGAAGACTGAAGAAAATCCAAGCATTTTGTGTTAAAGTAAATATGCTACGCCTTCATCTACTAAGTGCTCGCTAGAGCTACGACAAAATTCAACTGTAGCGCATTTGACATTTGAATGCTGATGCACATTTCTTTGGTAAAGAGAAAGACATCCAAAAGGTCGAATTTGTAAGCAAGCTATATGCATACGAGCATACGTTTATGACTTTATGTTACCTTTGCGTGTTTCTATACACTGTGTGCATTTGCGTAAAAAAAGGAAAAATAAGACTTCAAGTTCTGCAATAAGAGAGAGTTAAATCAGAAGACTATTCTTAAATAATGTGTACTAGTGATAGTTAGGAGATCAAACTCTATTGTTATTCATTCGCCTTGGTTAGAGTTATTATTGAAAATTTGTAAAGCTTGTTTCTTTATTTCAATGAAAATGAAAAACCTTGTACATTTCATATGCGAATGAAGACGAGTAGTAACATCCACTTCCGAAATTGATAGGTCCGTTACTTTGTTTCTTCTTTTTTTTTTTAAATTTAATTTTATAATGAGTTATAATGTATCATCAGCTTTGATATAAATTTTAATTTATTTTAACGCAAATATATCGCATGACATGTTAGAAAACTAAAATATCATACGTTGTTCGTGTTTATAGCTTTGCGTTGACTATATAATAATTAAATTTTGTACATGTCCAAGTTAATTTTATATATCTGCGATTAAGTTTTGATGTACAAATACGAAGATATTCTTCAAAGCTCTCAACCACTTTTCATCCTACAAATTGTTGAAAAATGCACAGAAGATACATAGGTAAGAGATAAAGGTTCTGCAAGTGACCGAAAGTAGAACATTATTGTCCAGATATTATTATTCTTCCTGTTATTATGATCATGAATGTGAATAATATCTTCGTTAGTACTGTGAGATAAAATCCAAACTATAAATCTAACTGTACTTTTGTTATGAAGGAGCGTATTATTGTAAGTAGTCTCATTCAGCAAATTCAAAATATTCAGGTAAGGCCCGTAAGGTTTAGTCATTCAATTATGGGGCATTAGGGTAGCTCAAATACTGCAAACATTAAACTAGAGCTGAGGCTTTAGAGCCATTTACATATAATATAATGATTCCATTAACTCTAAAGAGAGAAGTTACCTTTCTTTGAATTAATATTTTTTTGAAACCTTTTTCTGGATCCCCTATTTACTCTACTCCCCCATTTAGAGTAATATATCCAGTAGTGAGTGATGGCTAACTTTTGACTTTTTGATTGAGGAAGATTGTGATCATGAAGGTTCGTTAAACTTAATCAGTGTCTTGAACCTGAGCTTATCGATTCTGCGTTTGAAGAAAGTGACCGTGAGCACATTAAATAATGAAAGAATCTCTGCTTCTCCACAGAAGCGCACTAGTATAAATTGTTTTTTTCAACCTCTTTCTGGCTATTTTTGAACGAATAAATCAGTCATTTGTTGGTTTTTGTTAGGCTGATACATAAATTAACAACATTTGCCTTTTCGACAATATATACAATGTATGCAAAAGTATGATGTTGATTTAAATTCAATTGAGATAAATTTTAAGAAAAATTTGTATCATTTGTAAAGTGAATAAAAACGGTATCCTTTCAAAAAGTGTATGTGGAGAATTGATGCTTGGGGAGGTATATTTTTTAACACTTTTTCTTTTTCTTAACGTTTAATCGTTGAGATGCTTGCCTTCTGTACGTATTCGTGCTTTTTTGTGCTGTATTGTGCATAACTCGTTGTTTGCGTTGCACCAGACGTCTATTTTGGAATGTAATACTGGATAATTACGTTTAGGGCGGCGGAAAGTGTTGAGACTTTGAACGGATTTTCAATTAAATAAAAGTTACTAAAGCTCCGTCTTAAGCCCCCCCCCCCCCCCCCCCCCCCCCCCCCCCCCCCACATCCCC
The DNA here is from genome assembly GCA_000688735.1 of Glossina austeni. Taxonomy (NCBI): domain Eukaryota; kingdom Metazoa; phylum Arthropoda; class Insecta; order Diptera; family Glossinidae; genus Glossina; species Glossina austeni. Next base: position 559,369 of record KK502544.1, on the reverse strand, counting down.
ATCCCCATCCCCTTACCTAAGGAGAAAAGAGTTAACGTTAAGCTCTCTCACCAAGGGTTTCATTTATCAATTTGTTCCCTTTTATTAGCATATTCAGAATTATAAGTTATGTTTCCATTTGAATTATAGAAAACGGTGGTTTAGTTTCGCTTTAGTAACAGTCGTGTTAAGTTGCCAAGCATGTATAGAGGAAATTCTGTGTCGTAATAAATACGAGAGACGGTAAAAGTAGTTAAAAGAAATAATCAAACATACGTAAAAATTAATTACAGTTACGGTTACTTGAGTTAAACAGTTGTTTGTTAGTAAAGGTGTAATGAGAAAACAAAACGCAAAAAAATAAAAAGCAATACGTGTAAAACGAATGTTCTCTTCGTATATTTTAAAAGGGGTCGTATTTAACGTATTTAATAAGTTTACAAATATTTCTTATTAGATTTCGGCGTACAATAAAGTTTTCTCACTGTGCAGACTATATTCTATAGGAAAATATTATTATATACAATGAAATAAGAGTTGATCCGGTCGTTACATTTGACTACTTTCGGTTTACGTATAGGTGAAAAAGTGATTTCATTATTATATGATCTAAAAAAATTATTTATATGCGCTTGAATGAACGTGTATATTGAATATGTTGTACGTGTCTGTGTGTTTCTTTGTGTAACGTTTGGCAAAAGGCAATGCATATATATAAATATACAGATATATATATGGCTTAAGCCGTGAATTGATGAAGTTTGCATAAATATAATTAAGACGTTGTGAAAATTGTTGTAACAACTAGTTTTTAATCCCATGTTTTAATTCAGATTATTGTGTATGTGTTATTGCTGTTATTGGTATTTTCTAACCACAAACCTAAAATAAATGAATACTTGAACCATCATAAAATACAAGCCTCTCATATTTCTTGTGTATACACAGTTAAACAATATATATATATATATATATATATATATATATGGAAGTGTTAAACACTGTTTGTTGGCTTTAGTAAAGTGGAAGAAGAAGAAGAGAAAGAAGTAGTTTTAGTAAATGATTATTTTTTTCGAATAAACGTACACCTTTCTCCCGGCCACGGCAAATAAAGGCGAAACTCTGAGTGGGAATACCCACACCTTGTTTAACTAAAAATTCCACGACTTATGCATTATTAGTGTTCTCTATTCACTTAACTAGAATGTTTTTGTACTTAAACCCGACTTATAGTTAACTGAAAAAATTAAAAAAAAATGGCTAAAGTAGAGAACGAGAACCCAGCTTAAACTTGCCCAGGTATTTAAGCTTCGTTAAAGAACCGCGATGGCAGTGAAACATGTATTTCGCTTTATCTCTCTCATTTTTTTTGTGAGCAGTTGAAAAATACAGCAACAGGTGGCAAAGAAACAAAGCTACGCACAATTTATAAAAACGCATTTAAAATTCTTCAAATTTGTTGAATTTGTAGAGACTGATTATTTTTTTTTAAATGAAAATTTATTCGCAACTAATGGTGAGTTAGAGTTTTACTTAAATAAGCAAATCTCTTTATTCCATCGAAAGGGCATTTAACATTTAGTTAGTTTATTAGCCGTATAGCTAATATCATTAACTGCACCATTATGCCATTCTTATCCTTTATGGGATGTCCTCAGATATAAGGAAATTTTCTCACTTTTTTTAAAAACATTGCAACACTGAGAAATAATAAATTTTCCTGGTCAGTGTTGGGTTTTTTTTATATACAAATTAGATACATAAATAGTTGGCCCTATTCCGGAGTAACATGATCTAATAGTTCTTCTCAGCACAATATAAACGAGTTGATCTCCCCACCCAAAAGCTTGTATCATGGTATATATGCAGCCGAATGTATATACATAGTTGATCCATCTTAGATTTTAAGTTAATTTAGCCTAGCTTGCCTGTCCGCACAAAAGCTTTTCGTTGTCGAAAAATTTGAAAGAGAAATATTTCTATTTGGTACTCACGAATCAAGCTTGAAGCTGATAAATTCGAACTCCACTAATCGGTAACTGTAACATGCTTTTTATAAACGATGTTGATTTATGACCCGGTATAAATGTTCTGTGCACGCAGCTCTACGAGTTCAATGCATACATGAACGTAATTAGCCCATAAATACGTCCGGAATTATAAGATAAATTTAATATTTATTATCTCTTCTAAAATGAAATGATTAAAAAGACTCCTTACTTCTAGAGAATGTAATCCTCATTGATGCACTGACACATCTACAATTCAGAAATATATAAATTTCTTACATGTTTTCTCGTTCTGTCTGTAAGATTAACAAAGTGTTTCCGAATTTTTTAAATGATGAAGAATAATTTCATGAGTTCATTAAAGATTGGATTAATCGTATTGATAACTTATAAATTATAAAATATAGTGAATGAAAAATTAACACGATTTTTGGAAATTGTATAAAGTTATATAAAAATTTTTATGAAAATGGTCTCAATTGTCCTCAATATTTTATAAAGGTTGAACCGAATTTTGATTTGATTTGGCTTTCATTAAGTTAATTCAGTTGTTGCCAACCTTTTTGTACCAGCGCCCCCCTTTTTAAAAAAAAATTAATGCGCCCTTTAAAAAACAAAAAAAAAAACCGAAACAATCAGATGCTTTTGTTTACTGAAGTTTGGCGCGAGTAAGAAGGAGAATAACCGGAATGTTGCAAGCGCGTATCTTTCGATTCCACGCCCCACCGGTACTCGGCTCCAAACGCGAAAGCGAGATATTTCGATCCGAAGAAGAGTATGAATTGGATGGTTTAGCATTTGTACACCAAAAATCCGCGGCGAGGATTGTGGATTACGTATACTACTGATTCATTTTTTTGACACCTATTTGACTTTTTGGTTTGTATTTGAAAATGATATTTTGAAAACAGCTACATGTTGCTCCTGTAACAGTATCGCGCCCCCCTAGGGGGGCGCGCCCCACAGGTTGGAAACAGCCGAGTTAATTGTTTTGCTTTCTCCCGCCAATTAAATTGTTGGCATATATAGTATGTATAGTATGTATAGTGCAATACTTAAGGCCATTTAAATGCAATTCTTTCTTGATCTCATTTAATCTACAATTTTAAATTAAAAAACAAAAACATAAACGAAATATTTTTATAAAATAATTTGAATTTGTTCTTAATTGTATTTAAAACTTTCAAAATCATTGCTAGGGTTAAATATATCAAGAGAATGGGTAGTGGCTAACGTTGACAAAAATAAAAAAGGCTCAAAAATTTATAAAAACGCTCTTTTTATTTAATTCCGTTTTATGCGATCTTTTTTTGTATCTTTCTATAACATCTAAACATTAGTATGAGAGTTGGCAAAGATAACCAGATTAAATATATTAAAATTGGGAGCTTCGTTTTCAATTTTAAAGTAAAAAATGTCGAATAATGACTATTCAATCTCTACGAAATTCCCGGAATTATGTGAAGTTAGTGCCATGTGGGGCGAGTAAATGGTTAATTTCTTGATTAGAAACCACAACCATAGACTTATAATGTTCCAAGGAGGGTGTGCACAAAGCGGTGCATACATAATTTCGTACAAAAACAAAATATGTATTTTTAATTAATTGTTCAAATGACCACTTTTTCAACTTTAGTGAATGAATGCATAAATAATTTAATTTAAATAGTGCATTATATATATAAACGTTGCTGCTGTTTATGAAAAATTCCGTTGGTTTTCTCCCAAAAATATTACTTGAATGTCTGCTATGAAGCCGCATCTCCATCAAATTTTGTCCTACATTTATGGATAGATTGTAAACTTCGGTTTTTGTAGTTGAATTTGTCCCTACGTTTCTTTGAGAAATGATTATTATTACTGCTATTATTATTGTTACGTAAAATATCCTTCATGCGATTTTATGTTTGTATTCAACTTCTTTTGACAGTAAGTTTGTACCACTGAAGTTGGATTTCTATAATGCTTAGGAGATCTTTTTACAAACTATTTACAGGAACCTATGTGTACAATAGTTGTTCTGGTCTTATCCTTTTCAACACCACGATTCAACTCTTTTGCAATGCAAATACTTTGCTTATGTATCCTTTTATAACCAAAAGCTGCCAATGCCAAATTTCATTGTGACAATCCCATGCTAATGGCTTTCGTCCTACGGGGTGTTCTGCGAATTGTAGTTAGTTTTTCGACTTTTTAGAATTCTCTGCGTAAAAAAGTCTGAATCAAGGGATTTTTATAGACTTCCTCTGAAGTTAGTTTTATATTCGCATAAAACGTTAAGGTCTGACATATGCGGTGAATGGGTTAAAATGTTCCAACTAAGCTCTTTGATGGTGATGTATAGTGCAGTCTGACATTGTCGTGACGGAACAAGCCGCACATTCTTTCCTTTTGAACAATTCTCGATGCTTTGACTTAATTGCATGTTAGTTCTTGATAGTAAAGGCTGCGTTCATAAATATATTATATATGTGAATTGTCACATTTCAGCCCCGCTATGGTATGGTTTGATAGGATTAATATTATGTGAAGTCATATATTGTATTAAGAAAAAACGCACATTAACACATTAAAAAATCGTTCCTTTGGAATAATAAGGAAATTTTCCAAATTGCGAAATTAATTCAAATGGTTTTGTAATCTGATTACAACTGGGGCCGATTCATTTACGATCCTCTTATCACTATTTTTCTAAAACTAAAGCAAGTTTGCATTATCATTTGTTTACTCAAACTTTTCATTCGTTCATTTGCCTCATCAATAGTACTTTTCTCACTTATTCCACATGTGTGCTGAAATTCTTCGAATTTTTGAACTTGAAACTCTCTCCATAGATACTGCATGGGTCACCGTGTATTGTCCGTTTACTGTTTGCATTAGTTTTTGTTATTGTAAGATCATAATATAAAACGCAAAAGTTTTTAAACTTTTCATAAACAACTCCATATGGACGGATTCAAACGAATAAAAGTTGTATTAACGTAATGCCTACAGAAATTTGCTTCACTACGCATAAATGCATATGTGTGAAAGCGAAAAAGAGATGTACAGGCGTCCTTCGTTTAATGAGGTTAATTCGTTTCGCGTTGTATCGAAACTGTATTATGCAACATTTTTGCAAGGCAGTTAGCATTTTGGAAGTGTTTGTGTAGTATTGAAACCTGTTTTTTGTTATATCGAAGCAGCGCTATCCGACACTATGAAATAATATAAATCAATTCAGTGAGTACCGTGTTACATTTTAACTAAATCTTGGGGTGTAAAGTTTTATGATGGGTTGAATTTTTTTTAAAACATGGGTATAAATGGGAAAGTAAGTTGGCTTCAAGTGTTTATAAAAAAAAAAAAAAAATTTGAAATCCAACATTATAACGAAATACAAAAATGAAAAACAAAAAAAAGTTCATCAAAAAATATATCTAAAAAATAATAACTATAATTATTATGAAATAAATAGAAACAATTTGTTATGGTACCAATATAAATTTTCATCATTATCTTCATCAGAAATTAAAGTTGTGTAAAGTGAGTTACTTTTGTTTTTACTCGTAAAGTTGGTTGAAACTCTTCTTATTAATGATCGAATAAAAATAAAAGCAAAAATCAAGTGAAAGAAAACACAAATTCGGTTTTCTGGAATTATGTTTTATCAAAACCCCTTTATAAGATGCGCAAATTTTATACCGTGTTGGACAAGACCCGTGTTAAATGAGAGACTCCTGCATTATTTGATAAGAAAAAACTTTTAAAGTGTTATTAACTTTGCTTCTATGCCCTTCTTGGTCTAGTAATCTTGTGTCTATGGATCGTAAAACGTTTCCGTTTTGTCTGTCCGCTTCTTTCCCGAAATGTGAATTGATTTCATTCATAAAAATTTGAAAAAGCGAACGGTAATTAAAAGTTTCGATTTAAACTCGAAATTTTCCTCCTTCTATGGTTTATCGTTATTTGGAAAGGAATTAAATTTTGTTGCGACTTTGAGTTTAAAATACGGTAACAACCGAAAAGCAAAGTAATTCAAAAAGAAGCAAAAAAAACCATTAAGAAAGTGGTATTCGGCGGGGGCCGCATATTGCATGCTCATCAAATAAACGGTTTGTCCACTTAAGATTTTAATTTCAAAGAATTTGGCGTTTCCTAAACGCTCCAAGACTTTATGAAACGTCCACCAAAATTACATTATAATTGAGACACTCTGTCGCATTCTATTCTCCAACTACTTTCATTTGATACCCATATCAAGGTAATTTTAACAAAACATTTATCCATTAAGTCGTGATGTCTACCACAATTAAATTAGAATTAGCATACTTAGGTTGGGCATTCTACTCTCCATGCCGTTTTATGTGATACCCATATCAACAGTATTGTAACGGTATGGAAATTAGTTCACTACGTCGTGATGTCCGTCATAATTAATTTAGATTGCTGACATTATTAAGAAAAATTTAGTTCATCAGATCGCGGTGTCTACCGTATTCATTTTAGAATTAACCCATTGTTAAGCATATAATGTATCTGCCTTTGATGAACGTATAAAATAGTTTTGAACATTCTTTCTAGTTTGCCTTACGGCAAATAGGAATAAAACCTCAAAGAAATGAGAAAAAGAAAATTTAACGGTTTGTAAATTTGTGTCGGGATCATTATTTTTCCATTTTTGCACATAAATAAGTTTTTTATAAAGTAAATGCGAAAAATTTCAGCCTTCTAGCTTTTATAAACTCGCAAGTTTTTGTTAGGGAAAACGAAGTTGCGTTCAGTTCACGCTCTACTGCAGTCTTCTGCCCTGACGAATTTGGCCCATTTTCAATACCAACCTGGGTGTAAAAACTTGTAGTGTTGCTACAAAATTTGAAGTTGACGAAGTTTTGCGATCAGAAGAGTGCCAACAATAAACACCACACAGGCGGACAGACATGGTTTAATGAATTCAGAATTTCACGCTGAACAAGAATGTATATACTTTATATAACCTCTGAAGCTTCGTTTTGGGTATTACATATATTATGAGAAAAATAAAGGAAGTATACACCCACCCTTCGGTGTTCGCAATTTCACGCTGATCAAGAATATATGTACCTTATAAGGTCTCTGAAGCTTCGTTTTGGGTGTTACATGTACTATTAGAAAAAATAAAATGATGGTGGGTGAAGAAAGTTTAGGTCCGTATTGTGATTAGAAAAAGTAATAATCAGTTCAAAAATCATAAAGTTCAAACTTGTGTAGAATATGCATTTATGCGTCTTTTTAAACTTATCCATTTTATGAAGTTTCCGGCTATGTGTTAATAAATGCCAAAAAAGATAAAAAAGTTGTTGGTAACCTTTTCGAGAAAACGATAGAAAGTCTATGATTTAAAAGTCAATTATAAAAAAATCGGCTTTTGTTTTAAAATGAAACTAAGAAATCAATCAATATACGCGTGCTTCTAAGGATAATGGCATGATGTGAAAAAAGGCTATCGACCTAGCACACAATATAAACTGCAATCCTTTCCTAAACCGTTCATTAAAATCGAATCAACTGCAATTATTTTAACAGAAAACGGCTTAACTTATAAAAAACAATAAGCAAATTTTATATCAGATATATATAGTAAATCCATTGAAATTTATCTAGAAAATAGACGACAGAAGCAGAATCAAATGCAAATGTTTCTCCATCCTTTAATATTCTTTAGCAAAATAATATTTGCAGATACGTTTCCGACCAACGCTATTAGGACAATTAGAAACTTCTTTTTGTATTTTGTTCTCCTCGCCACCGAAATTTGAGATCGTATTCAATTTATCAAAACCTTTGCTACACCTAGAAGAAAGCTACAGAGGTTCCATAAAGTATATGCGTTCTTGATCAGCATCATATTCTGCATTGAATTGCACATGTCCATCTATGTATTGTCTGTTTCAAAGACGCTTTTGGCTTTAAAAATAAAACTATCGGTATTTTTAATTAGTAAATATATGGCAAAAATATGCCAGATTGATATTGAAAACGGACCCAATTGGTTGAAGGATGTGCCTTTAGTACGTAATCTGAGTATACAGATAAATCAATGCAACGCTATAGTATATGTACAAAAATGGAAAAAAGTCGGCCACTCCTAATCAATATTATTATTTATGAAAATATTATTTTTTGTCAAAACCTTTATAGCATGTCTTGGCAAGGTTTAGTAACCCGTGGCAAGAGACAAGAGGCAAGCTAAAATATCTCTGGTAAGCGTTCATGCGCTTGCAAAAATGAAGATATCGAAACCGATTAAATGACACGCTTACAATGCAACATAAGCCGAGAATAACGGTATTTGCTGATTTTTAGCTTATTACTCGTAAGCTACAATAGACACACGATAAAGTCTGTACAAATATGGGGAAAAGACGGTCACATCCGTTTACCACTATAGACTGCCGAAACTTAATTTTTTGTGTGTTTTCTTAAGAGAAAACTGGTGGGTACAAAAGATTCGGCTACTGTCGAATAGAATTTGCCTACTTGCTCGTTTTTAGGAAAAAATGATTCACGCAATCATTTATAATTAGCAGAATTTTTAATAAAAGTTAAAATTTTAAGATTATTTGTAAATACTTATTGTAGATATTGATTTTATAGCCAACAATATGGAAATGTTGCACATGCAAATCTCTGCTAGCTAAATCATTTTATATAGTTTGATGAAATTTAGTGCACCGATGTGCTTTGATCCCAGAACGAGTGCTTTTGAAAATGGTTCGAATGGGTCCACTTGTTCAATCAATCGGCTAATTTTGAAAAGTCGTTTTATGAAAAACAATTTCAAAATTCTTTCAATTTTTTTAACAAAACTCGATGAGTCTATTACTTCGAAATTTTAAATTAGTACGAAAAATTTCGTTTGGCTGGGGATATTTTTCGTATCCCCTCTCCGATAACCGTTCTTACGTAAACTGTGTCTTTATATCATAAAAAGATATAATTTTCAACATTTGCTGCTGAAACTTGGTCCATAATAATAAACTGACAAAGAAGTCGACCTTACCGAATTTGAACTACGTAGGCCCATTTTCAGAATACTACAATATATCAGCATTTTCAGGGAATGTCATAACCGGATAATTATTAATGTTTTATGATAGTAATTTAACACAAAAATTAGAATTAAGTGGCCAAAATTTGAATTTGAATTTGATATATTTTTTGGATTCCACTCCATATGAGATTTCTCATGAATAGTAAGTTCTTTAGAAAAAGATTTAATTTTTAATATTTTATGATGAAAATTGTTCCATAGTAGCAATTTAAAAAAAATATTGAGGAATTTGGACCACATATGTTTATTTTTTAGACCCCAACAAATGCAAGGGAGAAAAAGTCTTATTTCTAGTGTTTTATGATGGAAATTGAAAAATAATAAAATGTTTGGAAAGTAAATTAACTTTGCCAAATTTGGATTGTTTGTGCATCCTCTAATATGGACGCTTTCATGAAAAAGTGCAGGATAATAATACGTAACTATTGGTGTTTTATTACCGAAACGAGTGGACAACTGTACTAGGGTATCTTCAAACCTGCCTTGCCCGACTATAATGTTCTTACTTGTCAAATGTAAAATTAGTTTTAGTATTACTACAGCGCTTACCTGTGTCGCAACATGATCAACATTTAACCTTTCAATTTATACACTCAGTTATCTTGTTAGTAATTCTATCATTGAACATCATTTTATTTATTTCCTTTTTGCACTTAGCTAAACTGGGAATTGCTGCTAATTCATAAACATCGAAAAGATTTGTTATGAAAATCTAATCTTCAGCTTGAGAAGTTCTATAAAAGAAATACTTGTAAAATAATAGAAGATATTCAGGTTGTATAGAAATGAATATCCGTTGCTTACAATCCATGCAATCAGGGAAGCAATTTTTGAATCAGTTAAGCTGTTGTACTTAAGCCATGACATTGGCTAGAATAATTTCACGTAACCATAATTTTTTCGCAGTTTTTATTATCATTATATAAGCTTGGTAACATAGCTATTTAATGACTAGCACGCCTTATACACATAAATCAAATTTGCACAAAGTTTTACTAATGATAATTAGTTTTTAAGAGAAAAAACTAGGGGAAATGAGTCAAAACAAAAAAAAGGTAGAGAAGTTACTCGACTTGACTTGCATTTTATATTATCTACCCTTAGCTTGGGTTGTAACGCTAAAAGCGTGCCTTATAATATCGTAAATTGCGTCGTCTATAAATTTACATAAATTGTCTCGTCTATGAATTTACGATATTTGACTGTGAGACGGTCTGGAGATCCATTAATATTTAATTCATGAAAGGAGTATGGTAGTGAGTATTTAAAACAGTTCGATGCGTAAATGAGCAGCATACGGGCAAATGGTAAATGGGTACATTTGTTAAAATTAATTTCAGTATTTATGATAACAAGGAGTAAATGGATTCTTCGATGTGCGTATTCACAGCCTTAGTCGAAAACAATGAGATTTCTAACGGTTATTGTAGTTTTGATTATCAATTAAATCTTGTAGTTTTCTTCAATTTGAGAAAAACAACAAATTAATTTGTTAACATTTGTATATTTATATTATAGTATGCACATATAGTTATTTTTTATTCTGTTAATTTTTGAAACACAAAACTGGCTAACAAAGCCAGTTAATTTGTTTACTCGTCAGTGCGACAGATATAAATATTTTATAAATACAGAGTATTTTGATTCTGTTTGTTGCTTATGCACACTTGTATAGTATTTGATAGCACTACGTTTTCATATAATTTTTTTCAATACACACACGTTTTGTGACTCGATACCTTTCCTTCTCTGATTAGGAAAGCAAAGTGTATGTGTGTTGACTGCTAATGTACAGCTAAATGCATATAAGAGCGTTTGAATATTTTGTAAGCACATCAGCAACACCTAACAATGTTTAATGAATTTCGATTAAGACGGACATATTTATGCATTTAAATGACCCACACATACACACGCTTACATTGCCTTCAGTTAAAAGTATTTTTGGGGCATTTTCCTACCTCTGTGAAATAAGTGTTAAACACTACTTTATGGGAGGAATAGCCGTTGATTTAGGTGCAAATAGGCATGCTTTCGGCGCCTACGTAACGGACAGAGAGTTTCCTCAAAAATCTTGATAACAAACAGTGCAACTATGTTCCGTGTGAATACAAAATTAGTGCTTTTACTTTAAGTAATAACAATCAGGATAGAAATTTAATTATTAAAATCATTCGCTTGCTCGTCTTCTTGTTTACGCAGAGAGTTCAAAATATTTGCAGGACGCTGTTTACAATTTCCTAACCAATGGCAGCATTATACTCATTACAATTTCTAGACAAAAGATTAGACTTCATTGGTTTCTTTGTTCTTCTAAACTTACTTGTTAAGGTGTTGTTGTTGTTGTGTGTAGCCACGTTTCAATGGACATATTCTTAGGCTATCAGATTTGCAATTGTTTAGAGAGATACTCTGACTCTTGTAGTTAGGGTAGGGACATATTTTGAACTATTCTCGCATTGGCACATAACCTGATAACATTTCGGTAACCTGTTAGCCACTATGGGAGGCTTGATTTCATTAGACCAATAATGATCATTTTTGTGTTACTTTGCTGTGACTGATTAATTTGTGTTTTCAACATGATTCGCAAAACGATGTTTTGCTAATTACGGGTCTACAGTTAAGCAATAAAAAAAATCTATTATCTCGTGGACATGTTTTATTGAATGTGGTCAAGCGTAAGTTGAAATGAGCGGCTGAACCCTCTTTGGAACATCTGGTTATAACCTAAAAGAACGCTTTAATACATATTTTCTAAGAGAACTAGATGAAAACTCTCGCATGCGCTCAACCATTTAGAATAAAAACGTACAGTTTTTAATGCGTCTTTGTGTAGGCAATTTACGTTACGAATAGAAGGCAAAGGTTTAACAGGCGATCGGCTACAGGTAGGGTACTTCAATGTCATTTTAACTAATTCATTGTTTGAACTATGGAATTTTTTTCCCAGAAGCATGTTTGTTTCAGCATTCGTTCATACCTCTGCAAATCCCATTACATTTTACATTGTTGCGAGCTTAACTGCTTGTGTTGATTGAGAATAATTGGTCTTCGAATTTCTATTTATTTTTTATTCTCTAGCCACTTAAAGTAGAGAGTTTGTTAGGCTTTTGCGGATGTGCGAAGCAACCACGAAGGATTTCAAATAGACCCGTCTTTTATTATATCGATCTATTCAGCGTCAAGTGCGGGAGCGGTAGAAGCTTGTCTGTTCAGCTGTCTGTTGCATGTCTACTCATGTATTTTTGCGTTCAAGTTAAAAGTCGCCATTTGCGATATAGTGACAAAGCTTGGTATGTTGACGTTGTTTGACCAAAGAACAAATGAATTGGATCGAACCATTTTTATGAAAGGAAAGTATTTGCATGGCAACACGTTTAATTTTTTTATTTTATGACATAAATTGGTACATAATTGTAATTTTATATAAAAATTACTTATGCCAAGCTTAGCTCACGTATATAAAATTTTTTGGCTAAAACCCCCAACTCGTCTGTTTACTTCCATGATGTCATGACTTTATGACGAAAATAAGTGAAGAATGTGAAGATCTTTGACGAGAATATTAATTTCACTAAATTTAGACCACATAAATTTACGTTTTGGACCTTTTTTCACATATAAGTAATAAAAACTATGCCCTTACGTGGAAACAAGGTATAGCTTCTGAAATTTTGTGATGAAAATAAATGAAATATTATATTTAGCGAAGTGGTGTAGGATATTTAATCACAGCCTTGTCTGACTATAACGTGTTTACTTGTTTGAGATTATATATATAGGTGCTGACCATTGTTTATATTGACGTCTTGCTCGCTATCAACATTTTCGAATTATTGTCCAGAGCTTTAAAATATCATTTCCTAAAGGATTCCAATTGTCTCTTAATTAAGTAATAAATGAATTTATTTTAAAAAAAGCAAATTCGAATTTGTTTCACACGGTTTTATAAAATTTTCAACTCTCTGACATATTCGTAATCCATGTGTTTGGGTTTCCTAACTATTAGTAGCGTGAGAAGTAAGCCTTTGTGCAGCGCCATAAAATTCCACGATAGGTAGAATTTTAGGGGGAGGATATTTGCTACCTAAATACTTTAATCTTAAGCACAGACCTTATCGCAGCTCTCTGTCATCCGTAGAGATGTTCGTATTCTTAAAAAACAAAATTGATTCTCTAAACATTTTAAACTTAAGAAAGTTCAGATTACTCTCTGTTTGAATCTACCTTTCTTATGACTTTACAAAATATAACAGGGAGATAAAAGAAAATCGCCAAATAGGTTGTAAACTAAATAACTATTTTCGTAAGCTTGTGTCTATGCAGTCGTGGACACATAAACATTACACGGTTCACCATAAGAATAAACACATTGATTAAAAGATTTATAAAAAAAAAAAATGGGAAAAGTGTACATCTGTTTTTAAAGCATATATTAAATGGCTTAAAAAACAATTTCCAATATTTGTCTAATTGTGTAGCTATTAATGGAAACTTCGCTTCTTTTAGGAACCTACAAGTGCTTGTAGCAAACTTACTAATAAATTGAATACACAAATAATTGAAATAAAAGAATATATTATTCAAAAATTGCACTTACTTTTACTCTTCACGAAGTTTCATATTTTTGGAATTGTTATTTGCCGTGCAAATCTTTACAATGGAGTTTAAGAAATATTTCATAACAGAAGCATATTTTTTCCAATTTTTTATAAATTTTTTGTATTTATTCTCACGGGCAAAGGTATGCTATTTATGAGTACTTGGCTGTATACTATATGTGCGCAAATGTTTTGGATGCATTTAGCAAATTGCTATAATTCAACAGCAAACAAATCAACGCAAACGTATGATGCATTCATTCATTAAAAACTGAGCAATCAACCAACAACTTGAGAAAATTATTAAGAATAACTTAGTGATAGAAAGTGTGGAACTGCTTGATTTCGACTGTTATCTTTTCTACTCACTACACATGTGTTTTCGCTAATCTTTAAAAAAATGAAACACATGAAGGTATAAGAGCACCCGTCTCATTGAAAGTGTATGGAATCATTGCACCTGAAACATTATATAAACTTTACAAACTGCAAACATTCTCTAGATTTTCCCAATCTCACATAAAGTAACTCATATGACAATGCACGTACATACAGGGATTAAGCATTATAACATACTGAACATCTCTTCAACGTAATATACTTAATGTAGCGTACTCAAAAAATTCGAAGAACAATGTTTTATTTAAAGAAAACATTTTTGTTCTAATAGAAATAATTAATTCCTACTGGATTCTATTTGAAATGGAAAATTTAAAATCATATATAAGTGAACAAAAATGTTGCATTCAAGTTCATGCTGTGGCAGCCCTAAGATAAACTGCAGCCAAACTAAATTGATCCTGCTATTTAAGCTATTAAAGATTGTATGACATTTACGAAATCGCGGATGAATATTTCTTCATTCTGTTTTAATATATTGTATTGTGTGTGCCTAATGACAGATATGAAAGCTATTACGGGATCTTTGTATTGCCACAATTTCAGGAAATGCCCGAAAATCACACAATTTATATTAGTTCTGGGCCTATCACTAAAGGGACCTCAAACATTTCACTGTCATTGTTTTTATATGATGTTAACAAATGTTTAGAAAACTTTCTACATAGATTTCCACTAAAATTTGTAAGCTATAAACGCTTTTCTTTTCCGTTTTCATTCTTCTGTGCTCAGAAATCGTCGATATATTAATATTATAATTCCGGTTGTTGCACAGGAACTCGCATTAAAGATCCCATAAACAATAATAATAAGTTAGCGGGAAAGTTGTGTCGTCGTTTACTATCCACAGCTAATTTTATTTGTCACGTAAAATCAAATGGGGAGAATGCATTATGTGGGGTCTTATTATTTAGCGTGGAATATAAGAGGATTGTTTTCAATCTTCAGTCAGTTACGAAACGCAGTGGATAAAGTACATATAAGATATTGCATTTGGTATGAATTCCAGGAAGGAAGCAATGTGGCGGCTGCTTATAAATGGTTATGTGACGTGTTGTAAACGTGCTTTGCCGAATTTCATCCTAGAAATTTCAGTCTTAAATAAGATCGTCGATCTGGACGATAAAGACATTTACGGTTCATTTTGGAAAGTGAACCACCTTCCTAACCGCCTTAAAATTGAAAAGCGACTCGTCATTCGCCATTCGACTGCAGATGCGTGCAGTTTCATTCACTTTCAATATAAGTGTGATGACTTTCTATCATATTGAACCCACTTCGCGTCGCAATCGATCCATTCAAGTAGTCTTACTACTATTATTAGGTGGCGAATTGCATGCATTTACGTACCGGATTCGCAGAAGTGAATTAAAGGTATGGTTGACAAATGCTTCAATTTCTATCGTGTTATTTTGGCACTTAAAGTTGATGATTTATTCGGAATCTAACCTTGATTCAGTATAGGAATGCGCAAACAGAATGTCGTAATTAATAAAATATTTGTTTGAGTCTGATTATCAAAACGGCAATGTCTTCATATATCTAAGAGCGTACATGAATTTCGTTAGAAATGACGTTTCAAAAACCTAATGAAAAATTGCAAAGCATATAAATTAAAAAAAACACAACAAAAAATGTCACCAAGAATGGATGTCTGACTGACTGACTAACTTTTACAAGACTCTCCCTCGCTAGCTTTTTCTCTTCTCTTCTCTTCTCTTCTCTTCTCTTCTCTTCTCTTCTCTTCTCTTCTCTTCTCTTCTCTTCTCTTCTCTTCTCTTCTCTTCTCTT